>JASVEL010011607.1:0-126483 GCA_032618575.1 Nicotiana noctiflora | reverse complement strand
TACAGGCGTCCCCGTACCGATCCACAAGACTCTACTAACCGGCTCAAGACTCATGAGGCCTAGTAAACCTAGGCTCTGATACCAACTTGTCACGACCCCAAATCCGGTCGTGATGGCGCCCAGCACATTGCTAAGCCAGCCTGACCAATCAATATCAACAACGGAGTTAGAAGCTCTCTTTAACCCATTTAAGCATTTCAAAATATGAAACAATAGTAATACTTATACCAACAGCGGGGAAACCAAGTCCCAAAATATACTAACTCCCATAGACCGAAGGGTCAAGAGTCATGAGCCTCTACTGAACATAAGTATATAAAGGTTTACAAGATGCCAAGTGCGGAAAGAAAAGTCAATACAAAATCAAGAGACAGTGAGAAGGAATATCGGGTCCTGCGGACTGTCACCTACCTCGAATATCCACAAATGTCGCCTCGCACAGCCACCGGATCACTCGTCGAGAGGTACTGGATCCGCACACAAGGTGCGAGGGAGTAAAATGAGTACCGCCGGACTCGGTGGTAATAAACAAGGGTAAGACAGTGCGAGATAAGAAATCCGCAATAAAGCACTATGTAAGGCTATAATCAGCTACCCGGTCACAGACCCAACTCACCGTACTCGTACCAACAAATACCAATAAATAGCATAACAGCTAGCGGATGTAGCTAAATGCAATGCAATGCATGATATGACCACTACGGCGCGTGGCCGACTCCAATTTTGGGTACCCGTGCTCATCGTGGGGTTCGGACTCGGAGGGGCTCCTACAGCCCAAGCACATCTCGAGAGAGATACACTGCGGCGTGCGGTCCGATCCAACATATATATCGGCCGCGGCGCGCAGCCCGATCCACTACTAGTCGGCTAATATGCAGATACGGCCTCGCGAGGCTCAAAAGTAGTTTTTGAAAACTCTTTTATCATTTTTCGGTTGAAAACGAAATATCAAGTTCCGGAGATTGGAAATAGCATAATAACAGAAATAGTCGCGGACTAGTAGTAAACTAGCATGTCTATATGATAAGACAATGATAACGATCCTCGCGGGATCCAATAACTAGCTCACAGCCCCACAAATATACTCAACCGTCCAAGAAGGAGGTTCAACGGCTCGAGAATAGCCAATATCACATTACAGTATGTAACCATCCGAGAAGGAGGTTCAACGGCTCGAGAATAGCCAATAACACAGTATCAACAGGTCGGACTAAACTATAGTCTCCAATTCATAATCGACCCCGCGCTCTCAAGAGTGTGCGTGTCTCGCCGCTATACAACGTCACAAAGTGATATACCGGGGTTTCGAACCCGCTGGTCATCACCCACATCTATTACTCACCTCAATACGGCGCGACGACTACTCCGCAATGCCCTTGCCATGAGAATCAAGCTTCGCACGTGTAGAATCTGATCAAATATAATAAATACACATCAAATTAGACCAATGGAATGATACCCAGTCAAAACAACTTAATTTACATCAAAATTCCCAAAGTTGCCAAAATCCGACTTTCGGTACACTTCTCGAAAAATTACGAAAGCGGAACCCTCATCTCGGTACGAGTCCGTACATATCAAGAACTCCCAAATCGGACCACAAATGACCCTTCAAATCCTAAATTTTCGTTTTTGAAAAGTTTACAAATTTTCTCCAATTTCTTCCATTTGATTCACTAATACTTGATGAAAAATAACCAGGAATCATTGAATATAATCACTTTTGGATATAGAACACTTACCCCCATCCATATGGTGAAAATCGCTTCGAAAATCGCTTCAATCCGAGCTCCCTAGCTCCAAAAATGAAGAAACTCTCGGATTGCCCCAATTAAAAGCCCAGCGATTTTCGCATCTGCGGTTACTGTTCACCGCAGGTGCGATTTACTGTTCATCGCTTCTGCGGCACTGTTCATCGCAGAAGCGAAAAGTCACTGTTCACCCGCTTCTGCGGGTACTGTTCATCGCAGAAGCGAAAATAACAGATTTGCCCCAGAAAATTGCAGCAGCTTTTTATTTCACTAAAAATGCTATAACTCAATCATACGAACTCGGAATTTGACGATTCTTTTTCCTATGGCTCCGTAATTTTGATACGGATCCAGTGGTTCAAACAAAACTGAATTTGGATCTCATTTGCTCAGTGCAAAATCAATTTCGCTCGTTAAACAATTAACTCATGTTTCGCGTCAAAAACCCAATCGCGACTTGATGAAATTAAACCAAAATTTCCGGATCAGTCCTATAATTCATTATTTAAATTCTCAAAGTCTCGAAATAAAATTTGGATCTCTAAAACTAAAAATAGACCTTTGGATCATTACATTTATGCTCAAAACGGCAAAAATCTTCCAAAAATGACTCGTTGGGCATCCGAATTTACCCCGAAGCCTCCGGGACCTCAACTAAAAGTACTAACACCTCTTATAACATCATTCAAACTTGTTCCAATCATCAAAACTCTATCGTTAACATCAAAATCGTCCTTTTTCAACAAATTCAAGCTTAAGTTTAACTTTAACTTCAAAAATTCACATTCGATCAAAAACCCGACCAAACGATGTCCGAATGACCTGAAAATTTGCAGCCATATCCAAAATCACCTAACGGAGCTATTGCAACTGTCGGAATTCCATTCCGACTCCCGAATCAAAATCTCACCTACCGTTCGGATTTCGTCAAAATTCAACCATAGCCAATTCAAGCCTAAAACTACACCGGACCTCCAAATTCATTTCCGATTGCTCCCCTAAGTCATAAATCACCTCCCGGAACTAACCGAATCATCAGAATCCGATTCCGAGCCCTCTAACCAAATAGTCAACTCCAGGTTGACTTTCCATGTTCAAGTTTCCTTCAAAAAAGGCTATATGCCTCATTTTCAATCCAATTCACTCCTAACTCACCCGATGGACTCTAACACTGATATAAAATCATAAAACATGTAATTACAACATAACGGGGTAGTAATTTCCCATAACGACGGGCCGGGTCGTTACATTCTCCCCAACTTAAACAATCGCTCGTCCTCGAGCGTACTCAGAGTTGTACTAGAAGCAACCCAATAGCTGAATGACCTTACCAAGCATAATTTCAGGCGATCATACGTCACCCTATCTCACATAAGTCCGAAAACACCATATAGTCAAAATTTCACGGACCATCTGAACCATAAATCACATTGTACTTTCTGAAATCATATGCCAATTGCAAATCCCATGCCTATACTCGGGATACACTCGAATCCACTGCAATAACCCATATTCACTACTCCGGGTGAGATCATATGATGTATCGACAACCCAATCACTCGAGACGATAGTTTCTAATCACAACAACTGGCCACAATAACCAAATACTAGCTGAAAACCTCTTTTATTAGATAGAGTCTTATTCCAACAACTCCATATCCTGCCCACGGCAGCTGAAGCACGCGATATACCGAACCCATCTCTCAGGTTAACCATTCGTGAATCTATTTCCCTTTTAAAACTGGTACCACAAAATGTTTCGGAGCCAAACCTCGATTTTTACCTTTCCAACAAGCTAAGATCCAATATGCTTGTATTCATTAATGACTCCAACGGTCATTTCAATCATAACACACCACACTGGTGACATGACATCTCAACCACCGGCCTAAGCCGTGACGAGCACAACATAGGCTCCAACGGAAACGTCTGCAAACACTCGAATCATGACAGCTCAAATCATGATAACTGTCTCCAGCAAAAGAGCTGCAATTCAATTCCTCTGTGCCATCATAACATAGAACTGAGATCGCGTCTCGCATTATAGAAATAGAGTACCTGAATCCTTCTCGAGAGGTCATAACATCACGTGGCCTTGCCACGATTTGTGATTCTATCCAAACACTATTATTCATGAAGCACGTCAAGCTACGAAGCTCAAAACGGTTAGCCACGCACAGATCTAGGTCTTGGAACCAAGCAATCAACCTCACCCACGGTGAAACAATTAACATATGCTATCAAATCCTGAAAGGACACAACCGATGTGCCATTCGCCGAGCCATACTCAATACAGACTTTTCCTTCGGGACCTCAACTAAAAGTACTAACACCTCTTATAACATCATTCAAACTTGTTCCAATCATCAAAACTCTATCGTTAACATCAAAATCGTCCTTTTTCAACAAATTCAAGCTTAAGTTTAACTTTAACTTCAAAAATTCACATTCGATCAAAAACCCGACCAAACGATGTCCGAATGACCTGAAAATTTGCAGCCATATCCAAAATCACCTAACGGAGCTATTGCAACTGTCGGAATTCCATTCCGACTCCCGAATCAAAATCTCACCTACCGTTCGGATTTCGTCAAAATTCAACCTTAGCCAATTCAAGCCTAAAACTACACCGGACCTCCAAATTCATTTCCGATTGCTCCCCTAAGTCATAAATCACCTCCCGGAACTAACCGAATTATCAGAATCCCATTCCGAGCCCTCTAACCAAATAGTCAACTCCAGGTTGACTTTCCATGTTCAAGTTTCCTTCAAAAAGGCTATATGCCTCATTTTCAATCCAATTCACTCCTAACTCACCCGATGGACTCTAACACTGATATAAAATCATAAAACATGTAATTACAACATAACGGGGTAGTAATTTCCCATAACGACGGGCCGGGTCGTTACACTACGTTCGCAGAACCTAGCTTCTCCTCTCGTTTCCAGTTGTTATTTTGTATTTTTGGTATTCAGACTTGAGTACTTCTATATCATACTCTCTTTTCCTGTTGGGTTTGTTAGAGGCTCTAGACTTGTGACTCCGAATCTTTGGGAGTGTCAGTATTTTGTTCTGTACTATTATTATTGGAGTTCTTAAACTCATATATTCTTCTTGGGTTGTCCATTTGGGACTGATATCTTTGTGTTAATTAAATTGTTGGTCTGGCTGGCCTAGCTTGATTGTTGGGCGCCATCACGACTGGATTTGGGTCGTGACAATGATTCGAGCGGGTACAGTGCATGTTCATATAACAATTATGATAATATGATTTGTGCAGTATTAAGACTAATGTTCTCGACATGCATTGTGATGTCTTGTTGAGTTGTGAATGTATTACTAGGATGGTTTTGGTGATTCTCTGGCAGGTGGATAGGCCAATTTACAAAGGAAACTCTGCCGAAAGTTTTGGAAAATTGGGACTTTGAAAAGATTTTTTTCACCTAAAGAGTGGGCGTAACTGTTGTGTGTGAATAAATGCAAGAATTGCAAAAAGGTTAGTATTTTTGATGATTCGAATCTCCGCCGAATCTTGTAAATGACTTGAGTTTAATCTAACTAGAACTTTGTGGCATCATTTGAGCAAGAATGCTATGAGTGGCTAAAAACGCTTAGATGTATGGATTCAAGCCAAGTTGGGGAGGTTGTTATTGATTTACTGATTGCACTATTGTGTGCTGTGTTGGCTCTATCTCGAGGTATGTTGGAAAATTTTTGATTTAAGGTTATGGTGCTTCGTAGATGTGAAGAAATACAAGGAATGTTTGGTGTATAGAAAAGGGAGATAGCTAATTGTATCTGTACGTAATCATGTTCCGCGGTGTCAGAGTTCTAGCAAGGCACGAGTGGTTCTGTACAATAAGACAGTTGAATTACAGCTGAATAAGGGTGAATGATTCCTGAAAATTATTTTACGGTGTTCAAGATTTTGCTCGTAACAGTCAGGTGTCTTAAGATTGTGCATTTGGCTAAAGACGGTGGTTTCGTTAGAAGAGATCAAGACTTGTGTTATATTATGTAAATGATGGGATTCTATGTAATCCGTATTGGATGTTAATGATAACGAATTCAAAATCGCAGGAAGTTCTTCAAAATAAAGTATTGTAGAATGTTGTACTTCTGGGAAACATTGAGAGAGTATTAAGTGACCTGTGGGTATTAGACTGTGTGGTCTTATGCACGAGTCTCGTATGGTAACATGAGTTGATGTATTATGGTGCTACAGTAATGGCCAATATTAAATTAATGATGATTCAGAAAGGAAACTGGGTACATGGAATAACTTGTTGATAAACCGAAGCGATATGATAAGGAATACTATTAATTCCTGGTATGTGGTTGAAGTAATGAGTCTTGCAGATATTGTGCAGCAAAGCTCTTGAGTTCTGGCAGTTGTGTAACTTGGTATGGGTATAAGGACCCAGTCCTGGTAGTTTAACTTATGCAATGTAATTCGGAGAAAGAGTTTGTGATGTGTTTTACCGTGGTTTGAAAATGAATGTATTTCCTGTTGGTATGTAGGTCTTGGAATATGTTGTGAGTTTTCTCTATATGGGATCATGAAAGGCCTTGACTAGTTGAGTGCGCCGATGTTTGCGGCGTAGGAAAGGGGATGTGAATTTCCATGTTATCCTGGTGTGATACAGTATATGCGATATGATATGGAAAGTTGATAATGGCATATTCAAGGTTTTGAGATCAGTTCATAATATATGGGAAGTCATTAAAATTATTGAGCAGCGCGGGCAGCTACAGGTGATTTAAGAATCGATCTTTCTGGTGATTAAGGAAAATGGTACTGCTATTCTAGTAATTTGGCGGGGTATATGGTCCAAAAGGACAAGGTAATGTAAACTGATAATATCCAGTGGTATGGTGGTATTCTCTTGTTGGATTGACTGTAATAATTGAGTCGTTGATGGCATAGTGATATTCCTGAATGGACTTCGTGGTGTGAATGAATGCTTGATGTGCGTTATGTATTTGTACGGTGAAGTATGAAATCATGCATGGTGATTCATGTGTTATATATGTGTTGGAGACTTGAAGTTCTCGTTAGTCCGCCTATGCAGTGGTGGTATATCGTGTGTACCGACACCGTTTAGTGATTATTGGAAATCGGAAGCCCTAGTGGCTCTCTCTTAACTTGATATGACGAATTCGGATTATGATACTTGATTGCTGACTGGTTGTCATGGGTCAGGTTGATCCGAAGAAGATAGAGGCGGTGCAGAGTTGGCCTAGACCGTCCTCAGCTACAAAGATCAGGAGCTTTCTTGGCTTGGCGGGATATTATCGCCGGTTTGTTCAGGGATTTTCATCCATTGCTTCTTCATTGACTAAATTGACTCGGAAGGGTGCACCATTCGTGTGGTCGGATGAGTGCGAGGAGAGCTTTCAGAAGCTCAAGACGGCTTTGACAACAGCTCCAGTGTTAGTATTGCCATCATCTTCAGGTTCATATACTGTTTATGGTGATGCCTCGAGAGTGGGGATAGGTTGTGTATTGATGCAGAAGGGTAAGGTGATTGCTTATGCTCCTCGGCAATTGAAGCCTCATGAGAAGAACTATCCTGTTTATGATTTGGAGCTAGCTGCCATAGTTCATGCCTTGAAGATTGGAGGCATTATTTGTACGGCGTGTCCTGTGAGGTGTATACCGACCATCGTAGTCTCCAGCACTTGTTCAAACAGAAAGATCTTAATTTGAGACAGCAGAGATGGCTTGAGTTGCTTAAGGATTATGACATTATTATTTTATACCATCCGGGGAAGGCCAATGTGGTGGCCGATGCTTTGAGCCGGAAGGCGGTCAGTATGGGGAGCTTGGCATATATTCCAGCTGAGGAGAGATCATTTGCTTATGATGTTCAGGTGCTAGCCAATCGGCTTGTGAGGTTAGATATTTCGGAGCCCAGCAGGGTGTTGTCTTGTGTGGTATCTCGGTCATCTCTATATGATCTATTCGTGAGTGCCAGTATGATGATCCAAATGTGGCTGTCCTTAGGGAGAGAGTTCAGCATGATGATGCTAGAGATGTCACCATTGATTTAGTTCTGGTATTGAGGAACTTTGTCGGATGTGTTTCTTGTGGCCGAGCTTGAGGCTATATATGTTTACTGTAGCGAGAAATTGGACTCGATATGCATTTCCTTTTTGTGAGATTTATGTGTGGATCGGGTGGTACGCCGCCACAGGTATGGTATCTGGATCGGGTGGCACGCCGCCACGGGTATGTCATTGGAGCGGGTTGCACGCCGCAACAGAATATTGTGAAAATATAGTCAGTTATATGCTACCTGGTATACAATACTTCCTCGTTTCTAAGGGAAAGTCCGTATTGAGTATCGCTTGGTGAATGGTGCATCAGTTGTGTCCTTTCAGGATTTGAAAGCATACATTAATTATTTCACTATGGGTGAGGTTGATTGCTGGGTTCAAACCTAGATCTGTGCGTGGCTAACCGTTTTGAGCTTGGTAGTGTCACGACCCTAGTTCACCAATCGTGAACATGTCGTGATGGCACCCAGTCCCCACGACTAGGTAAGCCTAACACGTTGCGGAATTTACAAGCTATGAACACTTAAATAAGAATAGCGAAAAAAATAGCATAAAAAGATATGTAATCCGTGCCGCTTGGCACATACATCCGTCAACACACTGTATAGACACTACCAAGATCCTGAATCTCACGGGTAACACAGACTAGAGAGAATATACAACTGTGGCTCTATGTGTACAAAGTATCTAACAACGAAAAAGAACATGTCCACAAATATTATCAGAATAGAAGGAAAGCCTCCGGATCCGCGGACGTAGCAGATGATACATCGAGGTCTCCCTGAAAGCAGCGGAATCACCTAATATGAGCCTGTCCTGATGTACCTGGATCTGCACAACAAAAGTGTGCATAAGAGTAGCATGAGTACACCACGGCGGTACTCAGGTAAGTGCCAAGCCTAACCTCGATGGAGTAGTGACGAGGAAGGTCAGGGCCCTACTGAGAAAAACAATAATATAATGATGATAACAATAATAAGTAGTTTAAAAGATAATAATTCCGAAATAACAACAATAAAATGATTACTGCAACCGTCTACAATTAAGCTAACAACAAGTAACTAACTCAATAAAACAAGTCCAGGACCTGTGGGAATTGAACCCACAGTCCCATTGACAGTACCCATGGGTCTCCGGGAATCGAACCCGCAGCCCATGTCTCAGTAAATCTCAGGATCTCCGGGAATCGAACCCGCAGTCCACATTTCAATAAATCTCAGGATCTCCGGGAATCGAACCCGCGGTCCACATCTCAATAAATCTCAGGATCTCCGGGAATCGAACCCGCAGTCCACATCTCAATAAATCTCAGGATCTCCGGGAATCGAACCCGCAGTCCATATTTCAATAAATCTCAGGATCTCCGGGAATCGAACCCGCAGTCCACATCTCAATAAATCTCGGGATCTCCGGGAATCGAACCCACAGTCCACATTTCAATAAATCTCAGGATCTCCGGGAATCGAACCCGCAGTCCACAAACACAGGAATTGAACCCGCAGTCCACAAACACATCAAATAAAGGAATACACAGAGAGAATATAATATACTTAACTATAACTTCACCGATAGATAGTGCCAATAATTATCAAGAAGCTCAAGTAAGACAATTAGGCAACTAGACAGTTAAATACGACCTAATCATGCTTTTCTAACTACTACCGGGTAAGAATATCGAATTAACAGCTAAAAGCAGGAATATCACTCATCGAACATTTTAAGTAAAGTATGTGTTCAACAACCAGCGCATGTACACGCCCGTCACCTCGCGTACAAGGCATTTAAAGTATCACATAATATCCTAGGGGTGAAAGTTCCCCCCACACGAGGTTAGACAAGCCACTTACCTCAATTGTGGTACAAAACCGCTAAGAAATAACTCTCTTGCCACGAATGTCGGCCTCCACAGGTGTAGTATCTGATAAAAATCAATAGAATCACATCAAAATAGGCCAATTGGGCATTACCCAATCAAAATAACTCAAAATACACCAAAACACACAAGTTGCCAAAACCCGACTTCCGGTACGCTTATCGAAAAATCACGAAAATTATATATTCGGGTTCCTTATCTCAATACGAGTCCGTGCATATAAAATTTATCAAAATCGGACTCCGTTTGCCCATTCAAATCAAAGGTTTTCTAAAATTTAGGCCTAGGGCTCAAACCCACCTTTAATCTTCCATTTTCAGTGAAATAATCACGGATTTCATGATAAACTAATGAATTAAGGTCAAGAAACTTACCCCCGATGATTTCCCGATGATATCCCCTTCAAAATCCTCTCTTGGAGCTCAAAAATGACGTTTTTGTTTATGAGGGTCGTGGCTGTCCAATAACTTAAATATTCGTAATTTATCATATTTTAGTCTGTTTCGGGTCAGCTCCGATTAGCTCTGTTATAGGTCTCTTGGATTGGTTAGTTACTAACTGTGTTGATAATTGATTAGATTTTTGATTCATTGCTGGTTAAAAGCTAAATTATAATTTTCTTTAGCTAACGTTTTTAATAACAATAATTTTTCTATATTTTTATTTAATGACTTTATATGTGTGATTTTTTTAGTTTGCATATAATTATCTAAATCATTTTTCATATTTTGTTCGGTTTTACCTATTTCAAGCATAGTTTCTGTCCAATAACTTAAATATTCATAATTTATCATATTTTAGTCTGTTTCGGGTCCTGAGTCCCATGTATTTGTATAGTCATAATTATATGCTTCTTCTAGTCTTTCTAGTTCTTCACTCCATTCTTGGTTAATTATTTCTGTTAAAACTAGATTTTCATATTCTTGAATTTGATTCCATATAGTTTTTCTTATTTCAGGTTCGGTTATCTTTCTAAGTACATAAAAGATTAATATCTTATAATTATCTGCCATTTCGTCTAGTAGGTATGTTATCATTATTTCATGTATTGCTACTCTTCTTATGATATTCCTTCTAATCTTCTTATTTTACTATCATATTCATCATATAATAATAAGATATAAAAAACAATTTTTCTGGTCACTACCATGGCCCTTTGCTCTAATCATTTACCCTAGCAATGTCCTCAACTGCGGTACTCCCCTAAACGGCATCTCCTCGCCTCACCGGTTTCCCATTAGGAGTGACTTAGCCTAGGTTACTACTTAAAGCATACTTCCATGGCAAACTTGCTCAAATTGTTTTTTATAGCATTACTATAACATGATGAAAACTATAGTATTATAAGATGATTATCAGGAATACAAGAATTTAGCTATGCATAATCATAAATTGGTATACGTGTTCTTGTAGATTTGATATTTCTGGCATAGATTCAGATTGTTGTTCCATAGCTTTGAAAAACTTAATATCTTTTTATTATAAGTATTTGGGAGAATTTTTACAAAGATGAAGAAGGCTTTTGCTTCCCGTAGAGAAGTCTTGCCTCTCTTCTCCTATCTGCTAATCTATTTATATTAGTCTTATAACGCGTTAACTATTCCTTGACGCATTTTTTCTACTGTTTCCTTTACATAAAATAATAAAAAGAAAGACTAATAATGCTTTAATAATTTACATTATATTCTTATCTAGCTTTTTTCTTTTTATCTCATCCGTTGCTTTTCCTGCTCAGTGCTTTATTTTGTCCGGTGGATGTCGCTTTCCTAGCTTTATGTCACTATCTTGCTTTGTCTTCTTCTTCATTTTTCTTTGCCTAATCTTTATGTTGAATTCCATCCGTAGTTTTTCTTCTTGGTTGTTACATGTCATTGTCTTCTTTTTCTCTTTTTCTTCTTAGCTTTTGTCTTCTTTTCCTCTTTTTCTTCTTAGCTTTTGTCTTCTTTTCCTCTTTTTCTTCTTAGTTTTTGTCTTCTTCTCCTCTTTTTCTTCTTAGCTTCATGATAGATTTATTACATTGTCTCCGTAGTTTATTCAAATTCCACTTCTGGAATATAATTATCTTCTCCGTTACACTTTGTACATAGATGGTCTGAGTACTTTTGGCTTACTAATTTACAATATCTAGCTAATAAATTTTCTGAAATAAATTCCTTTTTGATAGCTCTTGTTTGGGGCATCTTCTCTGGATTTAACAGTGTTATGACCCACTGTCTAACTTCTTCCATGTCTAGTTGTTTTACTTCTCTGGAATGTGAATATATCATGACTTGATCTCTTGAATAATAGCTCCATATCGGGTTTCCATTGGTATAGTTTGTAGCTAATTCTTGTACAATAGTTGCTATTCCTATAGTTCTTTTATTAGCATAAAATTCCGGTATATCTAATTTTGGTATCTCGGGTTGCTGTTCAATAATTTCCGGGATGATCATTTCCCTGGTCAATCCTATCTTTACCACTTGAATTGGTGGTTTTATCTCATCAAATAATATCTCTGCTGGTGCCGCATAACACTTGATAAAAAATAATTTGCCTTTAGTAACTCTTTTATAGTTCATAAATGCTTTATATAGATCTGGTATAGCTGTCAATTCTGTTCCATCCATAGTATATACGGTGTTCAATAATCCATAATTGTAGCAGGTTGCTACTAGCTTGGGGTTAGTGTTGGGTAGTGCGATAAGTCTATTATAGCCTTGTAATTTTTGTGTTATATAATCGGTATTTGGTTCGGTTGTTGTAGCTCTTGGTTTGAGGTTTAAAAAGGTTTTTATTTTATAGATATTTTCTACGTATGTTCTGGTTATATGGTTGTAGGTTTTCTTGTCTTGGCTTAGGCTATCTACGTATGAAATAGTTTGTGGGGGTATAAATAATGGATCTTTTTGGTATTTTGGAATAAATGGTTTTTCGAATATTTTATTTAGATTTTGTGTGTATTTTGGTTTATTACTAACTTCTTTTCCCTTGCTTGTTCCTGCAGCTGTATTTAAACAAACATTATGGGTTTTTAGGAGTTTCCCAACATCTCCTTCTAGCTCTGGAATTTTACCGTCTTCCGATCGACGTAGTTCCGCATTTTTATAGTCATGCTGCTGACTTGTAGCTTTGAGTTTCTCCTCATTAGATTTTATCTTGTTTAGTTTCATTTCCATACTGTCCATTTTTAAAGAAAGGGCAGTGATGATATTGTATAGCTTTTCGGTTGTTTCTTCGTTAGTCTGTGTAGCTTTGTCTTGATATGTAATCTGCAATGACATTTTTGTTAGTACTGATTACTTCAATTGTAAATGTAAAGTTTAGTATATTCAGCACTAGTCTCCGTATTTCCTTTGTTGTAACTGAATCTTGTATCTTCCTGGTTAGCCACCATTTTACTTGTGTATTATCTGTTCTTATAATAAACTTATTATATACAATATATGGTTCAAATACCAATAAACATTTATATACTGCATATAATTCTTTTCTATTGATTTCCCATTTTATTTCCGGGTTTGTGAATGTTCCTGAATAATACCTACAATGATGTTCTATTTTTTCTTTATCATACCTGTATTTTAATACTCCTCCATAGCTTTTTTCACTTGCGTCTAATTCTACTATATATATAATTCCACTTTTATCTATTTCTATTCCTAGAAATTCTATTTGATTTTTCATTATTTCTGCCTTTTTTCTACTTAGGCTTATTCCCGATATTTCTATAATATGTATAAATTTTTCTAATAATTTTATATGTTCATCTTGTGTTTTTGAATATAATAATATATCATCAATATATATTATGCAATTTTCTAGTTGTTTGAAATAGTTATCCATAAAATGTTGATATCTACCTGGTGCATTTTTATATCCGAAAGGTAATACATTCCATTCATAAAATCCTTGGGGTTCAGTAAATTGTCACGACCCCAAATCCGGTCGTGATGGCGCCCAGGCACATTGCTAAGCCAGCCTGACCAATCAATATCAACAACGGAGCTAGAAGCTCTCTTTAACCCATTTAAGCATTTCAAAATACGAAACAATAGTAGTACTTATACCAACAGCGGGGAGACCAAGTCCCAAAATATACTAACTCCCATAGACCGAAGGGTCAAGAGTCATGAGCCTCTAAAGAACATAAGTGTAATAAAGTTTATAACAAACTCGGTGCGGAAAAGAAAGACAACAAGATAAGAAATGACAGCTAGAAGGGGAGTCAGGTCCTGCGGACGCTGCAGCTACCTCGACTATCCCGCACAATGCCTCCGAGTAGCTACCGAATCAAGTCTGTTGAGAGGTACCTGGATCTGCACACAAGGTGCAGGGAGTAAAATGAGTACTGCCAGACTCAGTGGTAATAAACAAGGGTAAGACAGCGCAGATAAGAAATCCGCAATAAAGCACTATGTAAAACTATAATCGGCTACCCTGTCATAGAATCAATATTCACTGTACCTGTACCAACAAATACCAATAAATAGCATAACAGCTAGCAGATGTAGCTAAATGCAATGCAATGCATGATATGACCGCTACGGCGCGTAGCTCGACTCCAATTTTGGGTACCCGTGCTCACTGTGGGGGTTCAGACTCCGGAGGGGCTCCTACAGCCCAAGCACATCTCATAGAGATATTCCTGCGGCGTGCGGTCCGATCCAACATATATCTCGCTGCGGCGCGCAGCCCGATCCACTACTAGTCAGCTAATATGCAGATACAGCCTCGCAGGCTCAAAAGTAGTTTTTGAAAACTCTTTTTATCATTTTTTGGTTGGAAAACAGTAATATCAAGTTCCAGAGATTGGAATTAGCATAATAACAGAAATAGCTGCGGACTAGTAGTAAACTAGCATGTCTATATGATAAGACAATGATAACGATCCTCGCGGGATCCAATAACCGGCTCACGGCCCACAAGTATACTCAACCGCCCAAGAAGGGGGTTCAACGGCTCGAGAATAGCCAATAATAGAGTATCAACAGGTCGGACTAATATATAGTCTCCAGTTCATGATCCACCCCGCACTCTCAGGAGTGTGCGTGTCTCGCCGCTATACAGCGTCACAAAGTGGTATACCGGGGTTTCGAACCCGTTGGTCATCACCCACATCTATTACTCACCTTAATACGGCGCGACGACTACTCCGCAATGCCCTTGCCACGAGAATCAAGCTCCGCACGTGTAGAATCTGATCAAATACAGTAGAAATACAACAAATTAGGCCAATGGGACGACACCCAATCAATACAACTCAATTTACACTCCATTTGCCCATTCAAAACCTTGATTTTCTAAAGTTCAAGCCTAGGGCTAAATCCTCCATAAATTACCCCAAATTCCTTCATTTTCATGATATAATTGCATAATATTACCAATACTAATCATAGTTTAAGTCCATAGTTGATTACCTGATGATTTCCCTTGAGTTTCTCTTCAAAATCGCCCAAATCGCCTCTAAAGCCGAGACCCAAATGTGTGAAATGTTTCTGAAATTTTTCTAACTTCTGATACACTTAACTCACAGCGATTTTCACTTTTGCGGATAAAATTCCGCTCCTACGAGTCCGTATCCGCGACCATAGGGTCGTTTCAGCGGTTCCAGGCCTAGCCGGCCAATTTCGCTTCTGCGAGGAAAGGACCGCTTATACGCGTCCGCTTCCGCGATTAAACCTCCGCTTCTGCGAAAATGTGACGACCCGGCCAGTCGTCATGAGAATTACCACCCTGTTATGTTTTAAATGCATGTTTTATGATTTTATATCAGTGTTAGAGTCTATCGGGCGAGTTAGGAGTGAATTGGATTGAAAATGAGGCATATAGCCCTTTTGAAGGAGACTTGAATAAGGAAAGTCAACCCGGAGTTGACTATTTGGTTAGAGGGCTCGGAATCGGATTCTGATGATTCGGTTAGTTCCGGAAGGAGATTTGTGACTTAGGGGAGCGATCGGAATTGAATTTGGAGGCCCGGTGTAGAAATAGGCTTGAATTGGCTAAGGTTGAATTTTGCCGAAATCCGAACGGTAGGTGAGATTTTGATCCGGGGGTCGGAATAGAATTCCGACAGTTGCAGTAGCTCCGTTAGGTGATTTTGGATGTGCCTGCAAAATTTTAGGTCATTCGTACGTCGTTTGGTCGTGTTTTTGATTGAATGTGTAATTCGGAATGTTTTAAGGAATTTAGGCTTGAATTTGATGTGAATTATGGGTTTTGGTGTTATTAGACGTGTTTTGAGGATTGGAGCAAGTTCGAATAAGGTGTTAAGATGTGTTGGTGTGTTTGGATGAGGTCCGGGGGGCCTCGGGGTGTTTTCGGATGGTTAAACGGAAGAAAATTGTGGAAAAATTGCAGGTTGGGATCCTGTTTCTGTTGTTTCCGCTCCTGCGGAATTATGGGCGCAGGAGCGAGTCCGCAGAAGCGGACGAGGGGCGCAGGGGCGCTTGGCTCCGCAGAAGCGGACTCCTTTCCGCTGAAGCGGCATCGCTGGTGCGAGCCAGTGATCGCAGAAGCGGACAAGAAGAAAATGGGAAGGTCCGCATAAGCGGACATTTGACCGCCTGGGCGAGTCCGCAGAAGCGGACTCTGGTGGGCAGAAGCGGATGTTTCCGCAGAAGCGGAAGTTTCATCGCAGAAGCGGGCGCGCTTAAGCGGTTCGTTTCTCGCAGAAGCGGAATTGGCCGGCTAGGCCTGGAATCGCTGAAGCGACCCTTTGGTCGCGGATACGGACTCGTAGGAGCGGAATTTTATCCGCAGAAGCGAAAATCGCTGTGAGTTAAGTGTATAAGAAGTTAGAAAAATTTCAGAACATTTCACACATTTGGGTCTCGGCTTTAGAGGCGATTTGGGCGATTTTGAAGAGAAACTCAAGGGAAATCATCAGGTAATCAACTATGGACTTAATCTATGATTTGTATTGGTAATATTATGCAATTATATCATGAAAATGGAGGAATTTGGGGTAATTTATGGAGGATTTAGCCCTAGGCTTGAACTTTAGAAAATCAAGGTTTTGGATGGACAAATGGAGTCCGAATTTGGTAAAATTGATATGCTTAGACTCGTATCGAGATGAGGATTCCGAATATGTAACTTTTGTAATTTTTCGACAAGCGTGCCGAAAGTCGGGTTTTGACAACTTTGGGAATTTTGATGTAAATCGAGTTGTATTGATTGGGTGTCGTCCCATTGGCCTAATTTGTTGTATTTCTACTTTATTTGATCAGATTCTACGCGTGCGGAGCTTGATTCTCCTGGCAAGGGCATTGCGGAGTAGTCGTCGCGCCGTATTGAGGTGAGTAATAGATGTGGGTGATGACCGGCGGGTTCGAAACCCCGGTATACCACTTTGTGACGCTGTATAGCGGCGAGACACGCACACTCTTGAGAGTGCGGGGTCGATCATGAACTGGAGACTATATATTAGTCCGACCTGTTGATATTGTATTATTGGCTATTCTCGAGCCGTTGAACCTCCTTCTCGGACGGTTGAGCATATTGTGGGCTGTGAGCCAGTTATTGGATCCCGCGAGGATCGTTATCATTGTCTTATCATATAGACATGCTAGTTTACTACTAGTCCGCAGCTATTTTCTGTTATTATGCTAATTCCAATCTCTGGAACTTGATATTACTGTTTTCCAACCGAAAAATGATAAAAAGAGTTTTCAAAAACTACTTTTGAGCCTGCGAGGCTGTATCTGCATATTAGCTGACTAGTAGTGGATCGGGCTGCGCGCCGCAGCGAGATATATGTTGGATCGGACTGCACGCCGCAGAATATCTCTATGAGATGTGCTTGGGCTGTAGGAGCCCCTCCGGAGTCTGAACCCCCACAGTGAGCACGGGTACCCAAAATTGGAGTCGGGCTACGCGCCCGTAGCGGTCATATCATGCATTGCATTGCATTTAGCTACATCCGCTAGTTGTTATGCTATTTATTGGTATTTGTTGGCACAGGTACAGTGAATATTGATTCTGTGACAGGGTAGCCGATTATAGCTTTACATAGTGCTTTATTGCGGATTTCTTATCTGCGTCTGTCTTACCCTTGTTTATTACCACCGAGTCCGGCAAGTACTCATTTTACTCCCCGCACCTTGTGTGCGGATCCAGTACCTCTCGGCAGTGATCCGGTAGTCGTGCGAGGCGACGTTTGTGGATATTCGAGGTAGTTGCAGAGCCCGCAGGACCCGATATTCCTTCATACTGTCTTTTGATTTCGTATTGACATTCCTTTCCGCACTTGGTATTCTTGTAAACCTTTATACACTCATGTTCAGGTAGAGGCTCATGACTCTTGACCCTTTGGTCTATGGGAGTTGATGTATTAGGGGACTTGGTTTCCCGTTTTCGTTATTGGTATCGCTATTGCTTCGTGATTTAATATGCTTATATGGGCTAAAGAGAGCTTCTAGCTCCGTTATTGTTATCGATTGGTCAGGCTGGCTTAGCAATGTGCTGGGCGCCATCACGACCGGATTTGGGGTCGTGACAAGTTGGTATCAGAGCCTAGGTTTACTAGGCCTCGTGAGTCTTGAGCCGGTTAGTAGAGTCTTGTGGATCGGTACGGGGACGCCTCTACTTATCCTCGGGAGGCTGCGAACTTTTAGGAAACACTTCACTTTTCTTGAACTCTGTCGTGCGATCTTGTTGTTCCGAAAACTGAACTTCTATACTCTATTCTCTCGCAGATGGCGAGAACGCGAGCATCGGGACGAGGTGGACGACCTCCATTGCCACCTGTTAGAGGTCGTGGGCGCGGTCGTGCTAGAGGTAGAGGTAGGGCGGCTGAGGCAGTGCCAGCTGACCCGCCCGTTGTACCAGTTCAGGAGCAGCCCCCAGTGGTTGATACCCCAGCAACCTCAGTTCAGGGCCGGACTATATCTATTGCTATCCCTGGTCTTCAGGAGACTCTTGCTCGGATATTATCGGTGTGTTCCGGTTTGGCTCGGGTAGTTTCGGCTACCGCTACTATAGCGACATCTCGGTCGGGGGTGGTCGGCGGACCCCTGCGGCTCGCACACCTCTGACCCGGTTGTTCGGGGACTTCGGACGCCAGAGCGGTCCCCGCTCGGTGGTTGCACCGGTTATTCCTCCAACTGCACCAGCTCCAGCTCCAGAGCATATGGTTCAGGTTATGCCCGATGACGAGCAGCGTCGTCTTGAGAGATTTGGTAGACTTCAGCCACCCCATTTCAGTGGCGTTGAGGGCGAGGATGCCCAGGGTTTCTTGGATAAGTGTCAGAAGATGCTGCGTACGGCTGGTATTCTTGAGTCCAGCGGAGTTTCATTTACTACATTTCAGTTCACCGGTCCCGCATTTGATTGGTGGGAGGAGTTTGAGAGGCGTAGGCCTGCAAGAGCAGCACCTCTCACATGGCAGCAGTTCTCTACTCTCTTTCTAGAGAAATATGTACCTCAGTCTCATCGCGAGGAGCTACGTCGCCAGTTCGAGTGGTTGATTCAGGGCGACATGTCTGTGACCCAGTATGAGCTTAGATTCACTCAGTTGGCTAGGCATGCCACATGGATGATCCCCACCGATAGGGAGAGGATCAGGAGGTTCATTGATGGCCTCAACTACTCTATCCGTATTCTTATGACCAGCGAGCGAGTTTTGTCATCATCGTTTGAGCAGGTAGCTGATATGGCACGCTCCATTGAGGCGGATCATCGCCGAGAGAGAGAGGAGCGGGAGGCCAAGAGGCCTCGCGGTTCTGGCAGTTTCAGCGGTGCTCCATCTAGAGGGCATTCCCAGCAGAGCCGAGGTCGCTCATCTAGACCTTCTCATTCAGGCCGCCCAGAGCAGAGCGGAGGTTCTTATGGTCGTGGTCGACAGGGGTTTCAGCAGGGTCAGTCATCACTTAGTGCCCTCCCAGCCCAGAGTGCAGTACCTACTTCTCCAGCACCAGGTGCATGTTATGAGTGTGGTGAGTTTGGTCACATGAGGAGACAGTGCCCTCGACTACGTAGGGGCAAGACTCAGCAAAGGGATCAGCCCTCCTCTGCAGCACCATCTCAGTCTAGTAGAGGTGGAGGCCAGTCTTCTCGTGGTCGCCCCAGGGGCGAGGAGAGATCTGGTGGAGGCCAGGCGCGATTCTATGCACTTCCTGACAGACGTGATGCAGTTGCCTCCGATGCAGTGATTACAGGTATCATTTCTGTCTGTCACAGAGATGCCTCTGTTCTATTTGATCCAGGATCCACATATTCTTACGTGTCCTCTTATTTTGCACATCACTTGGGTGCCACTCGTGGTAGTCTTGATTTACCTGTTCATGTATCCACCCCCGTAGGTGATACGATTGTTGTGGATCATGTCTATAGATCCTGTGTTATATCTATTGGGGGTCTGGAGACCCAGGCAGATTTGTTATTGTTGGGAATGGTGGACTTTGATGTTATATTGGGTATGGACTGGTTGTCTCCGTATCATGCTATATTGGATTGTCATGCTAAGACAGTTACGTTGGCCATTCCTGGTATTTCTCAGATTGAGTGGCGGGGTTCGACCGATTTCGTCCCTAGCCGTGTTATTTCGTTCCTAAAAGCTCGGAAGATGGTTGAAAAAGGGTGTTTATCGTACTTAGCTTTTGTGAGAGATGTGGGAGCTGAGTCTCCTAGCATTGATTCTGTACCTGTTGTGAGGGACTTCCCAGATGTATTTCCCTCAGACCTGCCGGGCATGCCGCCGGACGGGGATATTGATTTTGGCATTGACTTGGTGCCGGGCACTCAGCCCATATCCATTCCTCCTTATCGAATGGCACCAGCCGAGTTGAAAGAACTAAAAGAGCAGCTCCAAGAACTTCTGGATAAGGGTTTCATCCGTCCTAGTGTGTCCCCGTGGGGTGCGCGGTATTATTTGTTAAAAAGAAAGATGGTTCCATGCGAATGTGTATTGATTATAGGCAATTGAACAAAGTGACGGTGAAGAACAAGTACCCTCTACCGCGCATAGATGATTTGTTTGATCAGTTACAGGGTGCGAGGGTGTTTTCTAAGATCGATCTTCGTTCAGGCTATCATCAGCTGAAGATCAGGGACTCGGATATTATGAAGACTGCATTCAGGACCCGATATGGTCATTATGAGTTTCTTGTGATGTCTTTTGGGCTGACCAACGCCCCAGCAGCATTTATGCATCTGATGAATAGTGTGTTCAAGCCTTATTTGGATTCATTTGTGATTGTGTTCATTGATGACATTCTAGTCTACTCCCGTAGCCAGGAGGAGCATGCTCAGCATTTGAGTACTGTGTTGCAGAGATTGAGAGAGGAGAAGCTATATGCTAAATTCTCCAAGTGCGAGTTTTGGCTCGAGTCCGTAGCATTTCTGGGACATGTGGTGTCTCGTGATGGTATTCAGGTTGATCAGAAAAAGATAGAGGCGGTGCAGAGTTGGCCTAGACCGTCCTCAACTACAGAGATCAGGAGTTTTCTTGGCTTGGCGGGGTATTATCGCCGGTTTGTTCAGGGATTTTCATCCATTGCTTCTTCATTGACTAAATTGACCCAGAAGGGTGCACCATTCGTGTGGTCGGATGAGTGCGAGGAGAGCTTTCAGGTATTGCCATCAGCTTCAGGTTCATATACCGTTTATTGTGATGCCTCGAGAGTGGGGATAGTTTGTGTGTTGATGCAGAAAGGTAAGGTAATTGCTTATGCTTCTCGGCAGTTGAAGCCACGTGAGAAGAACTATCCTGTTCATGACTTGGAGCTAGCCGCCATTGTTCATGCATTGAAGATTTGGAGGCACTAATTGTACGGCGTGTCTTGTGAGGTGTATACCGACCATCGTAGTCTCCAGCACTTGTTCAAACAGAAAGACCTTAATTTGAGACAGCGAAGATGGCTAGAGTTGCTGAAGGATTATGACATTACTATATTATATCATCCGGGGAAGGCCAATGTGGTGGCCGATGCTTTGAGCCGGAAGGCGGTCAGTATGGGGAGCTTGGCATATATTCCAGCTGAGGAGAGGCCATTTGCTTATGATGTTCGGGTGCTAGCCAATCGGCTAGTGAGGTTAGATATTTCGGAGCCCAGCAGGGTATTGGCTTGTGTTGTATCTCGGTCATCTCTATATGATCGTATTCGTGAGCGCCAGTATGATGATCCACATTTGGCTGTCCTTAGGGACAGAGTTCAGCATGATGATGCTAGAGATGTCACCATTGATAGTGACGGTGTATTGAGGATGCAGGGCCGGATATGTGTGCCCAATGTTGATGGCCTTCGTGAGTTGATTCCGGAGGAGGCCCATAGCTCGCGGTATTCTATCCATCCAGGAGCCGCGAAGATGTATCAAGATTTGAAACAGCACTATTGGTGGAGAAAGATGAAAATGGACATTGTCGGACATGTAGCACGGTGCCTCAACTGTCAGCAGGTTAAGTACGAGCATCGGAGGCCCGGTGGCGTATTTCAGCGCATTATTATTCCTGAGTGGAAATGGGAGAGGATCACTATGGACTTTGTTACTGGACTCCCTCGGACGGCGAGGAAGTTTGATTCCGTATGGGTGATTGTGGATAGACTGACCAAGTCAGCTCACTTCATTCCAGTTAGTACTACCTACTCATCGGAGCGGTTGGCAGCGATCTTTATTCGAGAGATTGTTCGGTTGCATGGAGTTCCGGTGTCTATCATATCCGACAGGGGTACTCAGTTCACTTCTCAGTTTTGGAGAGCATTTCAGCGAGAGATGGGTACGCGGGTTGAGTTGAGTACTGCATTTCACCCCCAGACAGACGGACAGTCTGAGCGCACTATTCAGATCTTGGAGGATATGTTGCGAGCTTGTGTGATTGATTTTGGTGGTTCGTGGGATGAGTTCCTACCACTTGCTGAGTTTGCCTACAACAACGGTTATCAGTCGAGTATTCAGATGGCCCCGTATGAGGCATTGTATGGCAGGCGGTGTAGATCCCCCGTGGGATGGTTTGAGCCTGGTGAGGTTAGATTGATAGGGACTGAGTTAGTCCAGGATGCTCTGGATAGAGCAAAGTTGATCCAGGAGAGGCTTCGTACAGCACAGTCTCGTCAGAAGAGTTATGCGGACCGTAGAGTTCGAGAGTTGTCTTTCATGGTTGGTGATAGAGTATTGTTGAAGATCTCACCTATGAAGGGTGTCATGAGGTTTGGGAAGAAAGGAAAGTTGAGTCCCAGGTACATTGGTCCTTTTGAGATACTTAGGAGAGTTGGAGAGGTGGCATATGAGTTGGCCTTGCC
Organism: Nicotiana noctiflora; assembly: GCA_032618575.1. Taxonomy (NCBI): domain Eukaryota; kingdom Viridiplantae; phylum Streptophyta; class Magnoliopsida; order Solanales; family Solanaceae; genus Nicotiana; species Nicotiana noctiflora. The sequence goes on along the minus strand of JASVEL010011607.1, from coordinate 103,578 downwards.
GCCCAGCTTATCCAGCGTTCATCCAGTATTCCATGTGTCTATGCTCCGGAAGTACATTGGAGATCCGTCTCATGTATTAGACTTCAGCACCATTCAGCTTGATGGTGATCTATCCTATGATGTGGAGCCTATTGCCATTTTGGGACGTCGAGTAAGAAAATTGAGGTCTAAGGAGATTGCATCAGTTAAGGTTCAGTGGAGAGGTCGACCCGTGGAGGAGGCCACTTGGGAGATCGAGCGGGAGATGCGGAGCAGATATCCTCACTTGTTTGAGACTTCAGGTATGTTTCTCGACCCGCTCGAGGACGAGCGTTTGCTTAAGAGGGGGAGAATGTGACGACCCGGCCCGTCGTCACGAGAATTACCACCCCGTTATGTTGTAAATGCATGTTTGATGATTTTATATCAGTGTTAGAGTCTATCGGGCGAGTTATGAGTGAATTGGATTGAAAATGAGGCATATAGCCCTTTTGAAGGAGACTTGAATAAGGAAAGTCAACCCGGAGTTGATTATTTGGTTAGAGGGCTCGGAATCGGATTCTGATGATTTGGTTAGTTCCGGAAGGAGATTTGTGACTTAGGGGAGCGATCGGAATTGAATTTGGAGGCCCGGTGTAGAAATAGGCTTGAATTGGCAAAGGTTGAATTTTGGCGAAATCCGAACGGTAGGTGAGATTTTGATCCGGGGGTCGGAATGGAATTCCGACAGTTGCAGTAGCTCCGTTAGGTGATTTTGGATGTGCCTGCAAAATTTCAGGTCATTCGTACGTCGTTTGGTCGGGTTTTTGATTGAATGTGTAATTCGGAATGTTTTAAGGAATTTAGGCTTGAATTTGATGTGAATTATGGGTTTTGGTGTTATTAGACGTGTTTTGAGGATTGGAGCAAGTTCGAATAAGGTGTTAAGATGTGTTGGTGTGTTTGGATGAGGTCCCGGAGGGCCTCGGGGTGTTTTCGGATGGTTAAACGGAAGAAAATCATGGAAATTGCAGGTTGAAGAGTTCCGGTTCTGTCATTTTCGCCCCTGCGGAAATGTGGGCGCGGAGGCGAGTCCGCAGGAGCGGACTGAGGAGCGCAGGAGCGCTTGGCATCGCAGAGGCGAAATCCTTTCCGGAAGAAAATCATGGAAATTGCAGGTTGAAGTGTTCTGGTTCTGTCATTTTCGCCCCTGCGGAAATGTGGGCGCGGAGGCGAGTCCGCGGGAGCGGACTGAGGAGCGCAGGAGCGCTTGGCATCGCAGAAGCGGAATCATTTCCGCTGAAGCGGCATGCGCACAAGCGGTCCTTTTCTCGCAGAAGCGGAATTGGCCGGCTAGGCCTGGAATCGCCGAAGCGACCCTTTGGTCGCGGATACGGACTCGTAGGAGCGGAATTTTGTCCGCAGAAGCGAAAATCGCTGTGAGTTAAGTGTATCATAAGTTAGAAAAATTTCAGAACATTTCACACATTTTGGGTCTCGGCTTTAGAGGCGATTTGGGCGATTTTGAAGAGAAATTCAAGGAAAATCATCAGGTAATCAACTATGGACTTAATCTATGATTAGTATTGGTAATATTATGCAATTATATCATGAAAATGGAGGAATTTGGGGTAATTTATGGAGGATTTAGCCCTAGGCTTGAACTTTAGAAAATCAAGGTTTTGAATGGCCAAATGGAGTCCGCATTTGGTAAAATTGATATGCTTAGACTCGTATCGAGATGAGGATTCCGAATATGTAACTTTTGTAATTTTTCGACAAGCGTGCCGAAAGTCGGGTTTTGACAACTTTGGGAATTTTGATGTAAATCGAGTTGTATTGATTGGGTGTCATCCCATTGGCCTAATTTGTTGTATTTCTACTGTATTTGATCAGGATTCTACGCGTGCGGAGCTTGATTCTCGTGGCAAGGGCATTGCGGAGTAGTCGTCGCGCCATATTGAGGTGAGTAATAGATGTGGGTGATGACCAGCGGGTTCGAAACCCCGGTATACCACTTTGTGACGCTGTATAGCGGCGAGACACGCACACTCTCGAGAGTGCGGGGTCGATCATGAACTGGAGACTATATATTAGTCCGACCTGTTGATACTGTATTATTGGCTATTCTCGAGCCGTTGAACCTCCTTCTTGGACGGTTGAGTATATTGTGGGCTGTGAGCCAGTTATTGGATCCCGCGAGGATCGTTATCATTGTCTTATCATATAGACATGCTAGTTTACTACTAGTCCGCAACTATTTCTGTTATTATGCTAATTCCAATCTCCGGAACTTGATATTACTATTTTCCAACCGAAAAATGATAAAAAGAGTTTTCAAAAACTACTTTTGAGCCTGCGAGGCTGTATCTGCATATTAGCTGACTAGTAGTGGATCGGGCTGCACGCCGCAGCGAGATATATGTTGGATCGGACTGCACGCCGCAGGAATATCTCTATGAGATGTGCTTGGGGTGTAGGAGCCCCTCCGGAGTGTGAACCCCCACAGTGAGCACGGGTACCCAAAATTGGAGTCGGGCTACGCGCCGTAGCAGTCATATCATGCATTGCATTGCATTTAGCTACATCTGCTAGCTGTTATGCTATTTATTGGTAATTGTTGGTACAGGTACAGTGAATATTGATTCTATGACAGGGTATTTGATTACAGCTTTACATAGTGCTTTATTGCGGATTTCTTATCTGCGTTGTCTTACCCTTGTTTATTACCACTGAGTCTGGCAGTACTCATTTTACTCCCTGCACCTTGTGTGCAGATCTAGGTACCTCTCAGCAGTGATCCAGTGGCTGTGCGAGGCGACATTTGTGGATATTCGATGTAGCTGTAGAGTTCGCAGGACCCGATATTCCTTCCTACTGTCTTTTGATTTCGTATTGACATTCCTTTCCGCACTTAGTATTCTTGTAAACCTTTATACACTCATGTTCAGTAGAGGCTCATGACTCTTGACCCTTTGGTCTATGGGAGTTGATGTATTAGGGGACTTGGTTTCCCGTTTTCGTTATTGGTATCGCTATTGCTTCGTGATTTAATATGCTTATATGGGCTAAAGAGAGCTTCTAGCTCCGTTATTGTTATCGATTGGTCAGGCTGGCTTAGCAATGTGCTGGGCGCCATCACGACCAGATTTGGGGTCGTGCAGAAAACATCCGCTTCTGCGCACCAGAGACCGCTCCTGCGGACTCGCCCAGGCGGTCAAGTGTCCGCTTCTGCGGACCTTCCCATTTTCTTCTCGTCCGCTTCTGCGGTCACACACTCGCACCAGCGACGCCGCTTCAGCGGAAAGTATTCCGCTTCTGCGATGCCAAGCGCTCCTGCGCTCCTCAGTCCGCTTCTACGGACTCGCCTCCGCGCCCAGCTTTCCGCAGGGGCGAAAATGACAGAACCAGAACTCTTCAACCTGCAATTTCCATGATTTGCTTCCGTTTAACCATCCGAAAACACCCCGAGGCCCCCGGGACCCCAACGAAAACCACCAACATACCCCAAAACACGATACGAACTTGTTCCAATCATAAAAACACCATCCTAAACATTAAAATCACCAATTACACACGGATTCAAGCCTAAATTCCTTAAAAAATTCCGAACTACATATTCAATCAAAAACCCGACCAAACGACGTCCGAATGACCTGAAATTTTGCAGGCACATCCAAAATCACCTAACGAAGCTACTGCAACTGTCGGAATTCCATTCCAACCCCTGGATCAAAATCTCACCTACCGTTCGGATTTCGCCAAAATTCAACCTTAGCCAATTCAAGCCTATTTCTACATCGGGCCTCCAAATTAAATTCCGATTGCTCCCCTAAGTCACAAATCACCTCCCGGAACTAACTGAATCATCAGAATCCGATTCCGAGCACTCTAACTCGATAGTCAACTCTAGGTTGACTTTCCATATTCAAACTTCCTTCAAACATGCTATTTGCTTCATTTTCCATTCAATTCACTCCTAACTCGCCCGATAGATTCTAACACTGATATAGAAGCATAAGATATGTTAATTCAAGGTAACGGGGTGGAAATTTCCGTAACGACGGGCCGGGTCGTTACATTCTCCCCAACTTAAACAAACGCTCGTCCTCGAGCGGACTCAGAGTTGTACTGGAAGCAACCTAATAGCCGAATGACCTTACCAAGCATATATCCGGGCGATCATACGTCACCCTATCTCACATAAGTCCGAAAAAACAATATAGTCAGAATTTCACAGACCATCTGAACCATAAATCACATTGCACTTTCTGAAATCATATGCCAAATGCAAATCCCATGCCTATACTCGGGATACACTCGAATCCACTACAATAACCCATATTCACTACTCCGGTTGACATCATATGCTATATAGACAACCCAAATCACTCGAGACGATAGTCTCTAATCACAACAACTGGCCACAATAACCAAATACTAGTTGAAAACCTCTTTCATTAGATAGAGTCTTATTCCAACACCTCCATATCCTGCCCACGGCAGTTGAAGCACGCGATATACCGAACCCATCTCTCAGGGTTAACCATTCGTGAATCTATTTCCCTTTTAAAACTGGTACCACAAAATGTTTCGGAGCCAAACCTCGATTTTTACCTTTCTAACAAGCTAAGATCCAATATGCTCGTATTCATTAATGACTCCAACGGTCATTTCGATCATAACACACCACACTGGTGACATGACATCTCAACCACCGCCCTAAGCCGTGACGAGCACAACATAGGCTCCAATAGAAACGTCTCCACACACTCGAATCATGACAACTCAAATCATGATAACTGTCTTCAGTAAAAGAGCTGCAATTCAATTCCTCTGTGCCATCATAACATAGAACTGAGATCGCGTCTCGCATTATAGAAATAGAGTACCTGAATCCTTCTCGAGAGGTCATAACATCACGTGGCCTTGCCAAGACTCGTGATTTTATCCCAACATTATTACTCATGAAGCATCTCAAGCCACTAAGCTCAAACGGTTAGCCACGCACAGATCTAGGTCTTGAACACAAGAAATCAACCTCACCCACGGTGAAACAATTAACGTATGCTATTAAATCCTGAGAGGACACAACCGATGTGCCATTCGCCAAGCGATACTCAAAACGGTCTTTTCCTCAGAAGCGAGGAAGTATTGTATACCGGGTAGCTTATAACTAACTATATTTTCACAATATTCTGTTGCGGCGTGCAACCCGCTCCAATGACATACCCGTGGCGGCGTGCCACCCGATCCAAATAACCCGTGGCGGCGTGCCACCCGATCCACGCATAAATCTCGCAAAAAGGAAATGCATATCGAGTCGAATTTTCTCATTACAGCAAGCACATATATATATATCCTCAAGCTCGGCCACATGAAACGTATCTGACAACGTTTCTCAATACTGGAGCTGAATTAATGGTAGATACCTCTACACTAACATCCGCCCCTAAGGTCCAATCGACAAAGCAATGCCTACCAGCCGTCCGCTGGTCCTGGGTACAACTACTCTGTTGGAGCATACTCTGATGTTTTTCTGCTACGCAATTTGTGCCATTTTTCGACATAGTCCATATCACATTAGTCTAGACGACCTGACTTATGTCAACCAGTCTGAAATAAGGTATTATAACCCAAATTCATCATAACAAGCTAAGAGAGAGCCATTAGGGCTTCCAATTTCCAATAACCGCTAAACGGTGCTGATACACACGATGTACAACCACTGCATAGGCGGATTACGAGAACTTCCAGTCTCCAACACATATATAACACATGAATCACCATGCTTGATTCCGTACTTCACCATACAAATACATAACGCACATCAAGCTTCCATTCATACCACGAAAGCCATTCAGAAATTTCACTATGCCATCAACGACTCAATTATTATGGTCGATCCAACAAGAGAATACCACCATACCACTGGATATCATCAGTTTACATTACCTTGTCCTTTTTGGATCATATTCCCTGCCAAATTACTAGAATAGCAATACCATTTTCCCTAATCGCCAGAAAGATCAATTCTTTAAATCACCTGCAGCTGCCCGCGCTGCTCAATAATTCTAATGACTCCCCATATATTATGAACTGATCTCAAAACCTTGAATATGTCATTATCAACTTTCCATCACACATCGCATATGCCACACTACCCTAAGATAACATGGAAATTCATATTCCTTTCCTACGCCGCAAACATCGGCACACTCAACTAGTCAAGGGCTTTCATGATCCCATATAGAGAAAACTCATTACATATTCCACGCTCCGCATATCGACGGGAATATACTCATTTTCAAACCATGATGAAACACATCATAAACTCTTTCTCCCAATTACATTGCATAAGTTAAACTGCCAGGACTGAGTCCTTATACCCATATCAAGTTACACAACTGCCAGCACTCAAGAGCTTTGCTGCACAATATCTGCAAGACTCATTACTTCAACCACATACCAGGAATTAATCGTATTCCTTTTCATACCATTCCGGTTTATTAACAAGTTATTCCATTTACCCAGTTTCCTTTCTGATTCATCTCTAATTTCATATCAGTCTTTACTGTAGCACGACAATGCCTCAACCCTTTTTACCACACAAGACTCGTACACAAGACTACACGGTCTAAGACCCATAGGCCGCTGAATACTCTCTCAGTGTTCCCAGAAGTACTACATTCCACCACACTTTACTTTGATGAACTCCCCGCGATTTTTAAATTGTTATCATTACTTCCCAATGCGAATACGTAGAATCCCATCATTCACATGATATAACACAAGCCTTGATCTTTTCTAACGAAACCGCCATCTTTAGCCACATACACAATCTTAAGGCACCTAACTGTTACAAGCAAAATCTTGAACATTGCAAACCATTCTCGGGCATCATTCACCCTTATTCAGCTGTAATTCAACTGTCTTATTGAACAGAACCACTCGTGCCTTATTAGAACTCTGACACTGCAGATCATGATTACATACGGACACTATTAGCTATCACTCTTTTCTATACACCAAGCATTCCTTACCAACATCAGTTCAAAATACCCTAGTATTTCTTCACATCTACGAAGCACCATAACCTTTATCAGAATTTTCCCAAACATACTTAGAGACAGAATCAACATAGCACGCAATAGTGCAATCAGTTAATCAATAGCAACCTCCCCAACTTAGCTCGAAACCATTCATCAAAGCACTTTCAACCACTCATAGCCTTCTTACTCAAAAGATGCAACAAAGTTCTAGTTAGATTAAACTCAAGTCATTTACAAGCTTCGGCGGAGGTTCGAATCATCAGAAATATTAATTCTTTTGCAATTCTTGCATTCATTCACACACACCAGTTACGCCCACTCTTTAGGTGACAAAAAAGCTTTTCTAAGTCCCAAATTTTCCAAAAAAAAACATTCGGCAGAGTTCCCTTTGTAAATTGGCCTATCCACCTACCAGAGAATCACCAAACCATTCTAACAATACACCCACAACTCAACAAGATATCACAATGTATTTCAACAATATTAAATCTCAATACTATACGAATCATATTATCACAATTTATACTTGAACCTGCGTTGTACCTGCTCGAATCATAACACATATAAAATACCTTTCAATTACACATGAGGATCAACCTTCCTACTTCTTCTCAATTTAGCATTTCATCACAATACCTTCCACCAGGATACACATAGCAAAATCACTTTAGTCTTCCTGAGTTTAAACTCGTTCCACTACACCTAAGGCACTTTACCTTCCAATTACGAGATATGATAATTATTCACCATGCCCATAGCTCGGGGCTACATAACAAATTAGATAAGAGTCGAACAATTAACAGCTCATCCATTAGTAAGCCTCCCTAATACTCTACAGATCGGCACAAGGCCCCAAACACGGCTACTAGCCCAAATACATCGATATAAGCCGGTCTCAGTCATTATACACAGTAATCTATCAATCGGGAAGGATCAAGTCCAAATCCCCAGTCATAATACCACCACACTCGTCACATGACGCGTGTTCCATCTCAGGACAGCACTGTATATTGCAAATACGGGGTTTCAAACCCTCAATACATTATCTATTACCACCACTCATAAAATCAGCACCTCGATGCTCAAGTCATAAACAAGGTCCAGCCTCAAGTCTTTCCGACTGGCCCAATATGATCTCACAGAGATTATATCTTGCTTCTCGTTCGGGGAAATCACAAGCCATAAGGCAATTACATTACTGAGCGCTCGATGCGTACACAGACGTATGGAAGGAATTTCAAAAATTATATCTCAAGCTGAATCAAGTGCGCACGATAAGAATTCCAAGAAATGTGAAGTGTTTCCTAATGGTTCGCAGCCTCCCGAGGATAAGTACAGGCGTCCCCGTACCGATCCACAAGACTCTACTACCGCTCAAGACTCATGAGGCCTAGTTAACCTAGGCTCTGATACCAACTTGTCACGACCCCAAATCCGGTCGTGATGGCGCCCAGCACATTGCTAAGCCAGCCTGACCAATCAATATCAACAACGGAGCTAGAAGCTCTCTTTAACCCATTTAAGCATTTCAAAATACGAAACAATAGTAATACTTATACCAACAGCGGGGAAACCAAGTCCCAAAATATACTAACTCCCATAGACCGAAGGGTCAAGAGTCGTGAGCCTCTAAAGAACATAAGTGTAATAAAGTTTATAACAAACTCAATGCGGAAAGGAAAGACAACAAGATAAGAAATGACAGCTAGAAGGGGAGTCAGGTCCTGCGGAAGCTGCAGCTACCTCGACTATCCCGCACAATGCCTCCGAGTCGCTACCGAATCAAGTCTGCTGAGAGGTACCTGGATCTGCACACAAGGTGCAGGGAGTAAAATGAGTACTGCCAGACTCAGTGGTAATAAACAAGGGTAAGACAGCGTAGATAAGAAATCCGCAATAAAGCACTATGTAAAACTATAATCAGCTACCTTGTCATAGAATCAATATTCACTGTACCTGTACCAACAAATATACCAATAAATAGCATAACAACTAGCAGATGTAGCTAAATGCAATGCAATGCATGATATGACCGCTACGGCGCGTAGCCCGACTCCAATTTTGGGTACCCGTGCTCACCGTGGGGGTTCAGACTCCGGAGGGGCTCCTACAGCCCAAGCACATCTCATAGAGATATTCCTGCGGCGTGCAGTCCGATCCAACATATATCTCGCTGCGGCGCGCAGCCCGATCCACTACTAGTCAGCTAATATGCAGATACAGCCTCGCAGGCTTAAAAGTAGTTTTTGAAAACTCTTTTTATCATTTTTCAGTTGGAAAACAGTAATATCAAGTTCCAGAGATTGGAATTAGCACAATAACAGAAATAGCTGCGGACCAGTAGTAAACTAGCATGTCTATATGATAAGACAATGATAACGATCCTCGCGGGATCCAATAACCGGCTCACGGCCCACAAGTATACTCAACCGCCCAAGAAGGGGGTTCAACGGCTCGAGAATAGCCAATAATATAATATCAACAGGTCGGACTAATATATAGTCTCCAGTTCATGATCGACCCCTCACTCTCAAGAGAGTGTGCGTGTCTCGCCGCTATACAGCGTCACAAAGTGGTATACCGGGGTTTTGAACCCGCTGGTCATCACCCACATCTATTACTCACCTCAATACGGCGCGACGACTACTCCGCAATGCCCTGGCCACAAGAATCAAGCTCCGCACGCGTAGAATCTGATCAAATACAGTAGAAATACAACAAATTAGGCCAATGGGACGACACCCAATCAATACAACTCAATTTACATCAAAATTCCCAAAGTTGTCAAAACCCGACTTTTGGTACATTTGCCGAAAAATTACGAAAGTCACATATTCGGAAACCTCATCTCGATACGAGTCTAAGCATATCAATTTTACCAAATTCGGACTCCATTTGCCCATTCAAAACCTTGATTTTCTAAAGTTCAAGCCTAGGGCGAAATCCTCCATAAATTACCCCAAATTCCTCCATTTTCATGATATAATTGCATAATATTACCAATACTAATCATAGTTTAAGTCCATAGTTGATTACCTGATGATTTCCCTTGAGTTTCTCTTCAAAATTGCCCAAATCGCCTCTAATGCCGAGACCCAAATGTGTGAAATGTTTCTGAAATTTTTCTAACTTCTGATACACTTAACTCACAGCGATTTTCGCTTCTGCGGATAAAATTCCGCTCCTACGAGTCCGTATCCGCGACCATAGGGTCGTTTCAGCGGTTCCAGGCCTAGCCGGCCAATTCCGCTTCTGCGAGGAAAGGACCGCTTATGCGCGTCCGCTTCCGCGATTAAACCTCCGCTTCTGCGAAGACATCCGCTTCTGCGCACCAGAGACCGCTCCTGCGGACTCGCCCAGGCGGTCAAGTGTCCGCTTCTGCGGACCTTCCCATTTTCTTCTCGTCCGCTTCTGCGGTCACACACTCGCACCAGCGACGCCGCTTCAGCGGAAAGTATTCCGCTTCTGCGATGCCAAGCGCTCCTGCGCTCCTCAGTCCGCTTCTACGGACTCGCCTCCGCGCCCACATTTCCGCAGGGGCGAAAATGACAGAACCAGAACTCTTCAACCTGCAATTTCCATGATTTTCTTCCGTTTAACCATCCAAAAACACCCCGAGGCCCCCGGGACCCCAACGAAAACCACCAACATACCCCAAAACACGATACGAACTTGTTCCAATCATAAAAACACCATCCTAAACATTAAAATCACCAATTACACACGGATTCAAGCCTAAATTCCTTAAAACATTCCGAACTACATATTCAATAAAAAACCCGACCAAACGACGTCTGAATGACCTGAAATTTAGCAGGCACATCCAAAATCACCTAACGAAGCTACTGCAACTGTCGGAATTCCATTCCGACCCCCGGATCAAAATCTCACCTACCATTCGGATTTCGCCAAAATTCAACCTTAGCCAATTTAAGCCTATTTCTACACCGGGCCTCCAAATTAAATTCCGATTGCTCTCCTAAGTCATAAATGATCCCTCGAAACTAGTCGAATCATCAGAATCCGATTTCCGAGCACTCTAACTCGATAGTCAACTCTAGGTTGACTTTCCATATTCAAACTTCCTTCAAACATGCTATTTGCTTCATTTTCCATTCAATTCACTCCTAACTCGCCCGATAGGTTCTAACACTGATATAGAAGCATAAGATATGTTAATTCAAGGTAACGGGGTGGAAATTTCCGTAACGACGGGCCGGGTCGTTACATAAATGCTGTTAATTTTTTGGATTCTTCTTCTAACTTTAAGTGATAAAATCCTGATTTACAATCAAATTTACTAAAATAGTTATATCCTTGGATTTGTCTTATTTTTAGTATTTTATTTGGTATTGGGTAATTATATGTCTTTGTTTTTGCATTTAGATTTCTATAATCAATAACCATTCTACTTTTTCCTCTTTTTTGTTCGCTATGTTTATTTACTATGAATGCTGGACTAGTATGTTTACTATTGCTTTCTTGTATATAACCTTGTTCTAATAATTTGTCAATGTGTATTTTAAATTCATTTAAATCTTTGAAATTGTATTTTAAAGGTTTTTGTGTTATTATACTATTTTCATCAATTAGCTCTATTTTTACCTTTGTTTTATGTTTTTTCCAACCTTGTAATGGGTTTTCACTATACAATGGTTCTAGTTTTTCTTGGATTATTTTGACTGTATTTATTGAAAAAATAATTAATTCTATTTTATTAGTATCTTCTTTTTCATTTTCTAATTTTTGTGTTATTTTCTCACTTCCTTTTATCCAATCAGTTGTTTTTCTTTTCTTTTTTAGAACTCTTTTTGCTCCTATTTTTTGTTTACATGGTGTTGTAAACCACCAATGTGTTTTAGTTATTACGTGTGGGTATAGTTTATCTAAGAATGGTATTCCTAGTAAAATATCTCTTGTCGGTAATTCAAAATTGTATATTTCTACTATAATAAGTATTTTATCACATATTTGTATTTTTATATTTTTTGATTTGTAGTTAATTATACTTCCTTCATTATGAAATCCTGTTACTGGTAAAGGTGTTCTAAGTTTTTCCCATTTCTCTTCTGGTAGACAATTATATCCGCATAAATTTACTTCTGATCCCGTGTCTATCATAGGTGTGTAGTATCTATTGTAGTATCCTTCCACTATTATTTTTACTAGTATATGTATTTTCATATTTATAATATAGTTCTTTTTATTGTTACTTTCTTATTTTCATAATGTATGATTAGTTGTTCATTATCTAAATTGTATGGTTTAACTTTTTCTAGCCATTTTATTCCTAATATAATATTTTTATCTCCCTGATATATTTTAAATCTTATTATCATAATTATTCCTCCTATAATTATTTCTTTTTCCGCTATTTCTTCACTAATTATCATTCCTTTAGGTAATTCGGGGTATAGTTTTTCACTAGTTAGTATCTCATCTTCTGTGATTAATTCTCTTGTTATATAGTTTTCTTCTTGTCCTGTATTTATTAGTATTAAGTATTTTCTTCCATTCATTACTCCTGTTATGTAATAATGATGATGTTTTATTTCTCCTGGTAATTGCTCTATAAGTTTAGGTATTTTATATCCTACTTTATCTGATGTGCTTGTTTTATTTGATGATGTTTTTCCCACTTCAAAACTCAATCTTTTTGATGAGCTTAATCTTTCTTTTACTATGTCTAAATCTTCTTCTATGTCCAGTTCATTATAACTATACTCATTGTTATCTATAACTGTAACTATTCTTTCAAAAGGATTTTCTATCTTTATTTTGTTTATTTTATTTCTTGCCATTATCTTATGTTTAGTTGTTAATATATATAAGTTTTTACATCTTGCTGTAAATATCTTACTACCTGGAGTTAATTCTATTCCTAACATTTTCCAGTATAATACAAGTGATTTATCTATATTTTTATCATTTATCGCTACTGAATAGTTAGCACTAATTATGAATTTAAATTTTTGGTATATCAAATTTCCTCGTACTGCACTTATTATGCTTTTTTCTATAGGTTGTATAATTCTATCATCTGCTAGGTAAATTTCTATTGGTGTATCTATCCCTTCTCTAAAACATCTTTTATTAATATTTCTGTTCCTCCTAGATGTACATATTTAATTGGGTTTTTTGCCCTTATATCATGTATTTCTTTATTTATTATTCGTTTATTTATTATTGGTATTTTAGCTTTTCCTTTGGTGTATTTACAGTCTATTATGTGTTCTTTTTGGCTAATTACATAGTATTCTTCTTTACTTCGTTTGAACCAATTTTTCATTTTTGGTATATCTAATATTTTTTCTACACTTAAGTCTAATTCTTTTCCTTTTATTTGTTCAAATATATTTTCATCAAATATTACTTTTTGTTCTGTAGATTCTTCATCTTGGTATTCTTCTTGGGTTATTATATTTATTTCTTTTTCAGTCATCTATTAATTCATTGTCTTCATTATCTGATTCTAGTATTGATTCTAATTCATTTTCTGATAATTCATATATACTATCATTACTTTCTAATTCATAGTCTATATATTCCATTTGTACGTATTCTTCGTCGTTTATTATTATTTCTGATACTTGCTTAGCTCTTTGATTTTTAGGTATTTTGCAATCTTTTGCTAAGTGTCCTAATTTTCCACAATTATAACATTTACATTCTGATAATTTTTTCTTAGGTCGGTACTGTCTTTTGTTATTAAATTTCTTTACATAATATCTTCGTCTAGGTCTTTTATACTTAAATTTTGACTTATACTTTTTGTATTTTTTAATTTTATTATGATTTTTATTATAGTATCTTTTATTGCATCCAAACTGGGGTGTTGTTTTATCTTTACAACATGCTAAGTTTTTTATTAATGTTTTTTCCATTTTAATTTCTTCTTTATGTTTTTCACATAATTCTGCGAACCAGTTTTGTAAGTATCTAATTCTTGCTCCTAAGGTATCTTGTAATGCTGCATTATTCTAATCTTTTAATATTTTTGAACTAAATGGTTCTCGTAACTTTGAAAAATATAATTTTCTTATTTTTTTTACTTTCCTCTACACTATATATTCCTTTATAGTAAAATTCTTTAAATGCACATGTATATTCGTCTATATAACACATATTACATATTGCTAATTTTGAGATTAAATTTCTATTTAATATTTTTTCTCTATTCTGTTCTACTATTTCTGTTTCTGCACTACTAAATTCATTTCTTATAGTTGTTTCATATTTATGCAAAATTTCTATAGCTGTTGTAGCTTTTTCACCATTAAGTTTTTTATCACTTCTTAATACTCCTAAGGCATCTTTATTATATTTTGTAACCATAACTTAGTCGTTCCTATTAATGTTCTTTCTATGTATTCCGGTACATCTGATATTCCTATTTTATTATCTATAATCTGTTTTGTCATGTATCCTATCCATAACTGTATTGTCTTATTTATATCTTTTACACAGTCTAGATCTAAGAAATTGTGTTGTATTGTTGTTGGTATTTGTGTTGGAATCCATTTTGTATATTTTGGTTCTTTATCATTTCTATATGTTTTCTTAAAATTATTTTCGTAATTTATATAACTTTTTTGCTCTATTTGTGTATCTTTTGTTCCTGATGTACTAGGTTTTTCATCTATTATTGCATTTATTTCTATACGATCATTTCTACCTTCTTCGTTTTGTTCAACTTGTGCTATATTTTCTAAAATTTCCGTATATGTTTCGCTTGTTTCTGAATAATTTTCTAAATCACTATTATTATTTGGTTCATTTATTTCTTCTGTTCTAATTATTTCTAATTTTTCTTCTTGTAATTGTTCTTTGAACTTATTTATCTCAAGTTGTAATTTATTTTCTTGTTCTTTTTCTTTTTGTCTGATTTCATATAGTTCTTTTAACATAGAGTAAGGGAAATAACTACTATCACTAGTGAGAATAGAAGGGGACTCCCCGGATCCGCGGACGTAGCAGATCATACCTCGAGTCTCCTGAAGAGCTGCTAAATCACCTGAAATGTGCCTGATCTGGTATGCCTGGATCTGCACAACAAAAATGTGCAGAAGAGTAGCATGAGTACACCACGGCGGTACTTAGTAAGTGCCAAGCCTAATATCGATGGAGTAGTGATGAGGAAAGTCAGGGCCCTACCGAGAGACAATAACATAGTGATAGTAACAATAATAAGTAGTTTAAATAAGAAAGAATCTGAAATAACAACAATAGGGTAATTGGTGCAACTGTCTACAATTAATCTAACAACGAGTAACCAACACAACATAAATTTAAATTAACAAGTCCAGGATCTATGGGAATTGAACCCGCAGTCCCTCTCTATAACCAACAACTCAGGATCCCCAGGAATTTAACCCGCAGTACCTACATCAGTATCTCTGGGTCTTCGGGAATCGAACTCGCAGCCCTAGGATCTCCGGGAATTGAACCTGCAGTCCGTGCCTCAATATCTCAGGATCTCCGAAAATCGAACCTGCATTCCACATCTCAATAAATATATGAATATACTCCGGGTCTCCGGGAATCGAACCCGCAGCCCTTGGGTATCCGGGAATTGAACCCACAGTCCACAAACAATACCACTCTGGGTCTCTGGGAATCGAACTCACAGCCCTGGGATCTCCGGGAATCGAACCCGCAGTCCACCAAAAGAGACAATAAAGGAACGCACAGAGAAAAATGATATGCATAACTACAACTTCACCAAAACAGTACTAACAATTCATCAGGAAGTTCAAGTAAGACAATTAGGCAATTAGACAGATTATTCATATCTAATCATGCTTTTTAACGAATAACAGGTAAATGTCACAATCTAAGCAGCTAAGAACAGAAATATCACAAATTGGACAATTCAAGTAAAATGAGTTCCAACAATCTGCGCATGTACACGCCCGTCACCACGCATACAAGGCATTAAATTACCACATAATATCCTAGGGGTGAAGGTTCCCCCACACGAGGTTAGACAAGCCACTTACCTCGACTCCGGTACAAAACTGCTAAAAGAAAACTCTCTTGCCACGAATATCGGCCTCCACATGTGTAGTATCTGATCAAGATCAATTGAAATACATCAAAATAGGCCAATTGGGCATTACCCAATCGAAATAATTCGAAATACACCAAAAACTACAAGTTGCCAAAACCCGACTTTCGGAACGCTTCTCGAAAAATTACGAAAGTTATATATTTGGTTTCCTTATCTCAACACGAGTCTATTCATATAAAATTTACCAAAATCGGACTTCGTTTGCCCATTCAAATCAACGATTTTCCATAATTTAGGCCTAGGGCTAAAACCCCCATTAATCTTCCATTAACAGTGAAATACTCAAGGATTTCATGATAAAATAACGAAATTACGCCAAGAAACTTACCTCCCATGATTACCCGATGATTTCCCAGCAATTTCCCGTCAATATCTTCTCTTAGAACTCAAAAATAAAGGTTATGGGTGAAGGGTTCGCGAAAACACTACTCTGGTATTTTAATATATCTGATTGCCAGGCGACCCTATGCGATCACAGCCACAGACTCGCGATCGCAAAGAACAAACTTGGCCAGCTGCAATTTAACTCTACGCGATCGCGACATAGCCCACGCGATGGCACTGCTTCAGCCAATTAATCCTACGCGATCGCACACCAGGCATCGCGATCGCGATGCACCCCAATGAGACCTTACGCGATCGCATGGAGACCTCCGCAATCGCGGAGAACAAAAATGTTCTGCAATAATTGTAGCAGAAAACAGCAGTGCATTAGGCACAAAATGGTCCGTTTGGACCCTCGAATTCATCCCGAGGCCCCCGGGACCCCAACGAAAACTACCAACCTACTCCAAACGCGATACGAACTTGTTCCAATCATAAAAACACATCCTTAAACACAGAAAACATCAAATTATAGCGGATTCAAGCCTAAGTCTTCAGCTAAACTTCCGAAACCAACATTTAATCAAAAACCCGACCAAACGACGTCCGAATGACCTGAAATTTTGCTGACACATCCAAAATCACATAACGAAGCTACAGAATTTGTCGGAATTCCATTCCGACACCCGGATCAAAATCTCACCTATCGATCGGATTTCCAAAAACTTTAAACTTTGGCATTTCAAGTCTAATTGAGCTACAAACCTCCAAAATACATTCCGAACGCGCTCCCAACCCCGAAATCACCTAACAGAGCTAATGGAACCATCAGATTTCCGTTCTGAGGTCGTCTTAACACTGTTCCGAACACGTGCCATTTTCCAACTATAAAACTCTCATTTAGGGACTAAGCGTCCCAAAACACTCCAAATCCCAGGACCGACCCTCCCGACAAACCACAATAGCAGAAAAGAACTTAGGGAAGTAGTTAGATTGGGGATCGGGGCATAAATTTCAAAAACGACCGAACGGGTCGTTACAATGACTATACTACTTAGTATTAGTTTCATTACTAGTGTGATTAGTCCATCATACATAAGTATATTAAGTAACGATATTACCAAACATAGTTTAATTGCCGTATTCAGAAGAGCAAGACTATATGTCATTTGACATATAGTTTTTAATCTCCAAACCCAGTCTAAATGGACTTATGTGGTTGTCGTAGGCCGATGCGTCCTTCTACAATCGTATTACATTACTCCCAATATGTTATGACTACAATCGTATTAGTCAAATGGACTTATGTGGTTGTCGTAGGCCGATGCGTCCTAGTATATAAATGAAATAATATTCATAGACGGTCAATTACTAAATAACAACCACGATATATAAACGGAAGGTCCTATGACTATAATCGTATTAGTCCAATGGACTTATGTGGTTGTCGTAGGCCGATGCGTCCTACTACAATCGTATTACATTACTCCCAATCTATTATAACTCCAATCGTATTAGTCAAATGGACTTATGTGGTTGTCGTAGGCCGATGCGTCCTAGTATGAACGTAGGACATTACTCCCAATCTGTTATGACTATAATCGTATTAGTCAAATGGACTTATGTGGTTGTCGTAGGCCGATGCGTCCTAGTATATAAATGAAATCATATTCATTCACGGTCAATTACTAAATAACAACCACGATATATAAACGGAAG
Organism: Nicotiana noctiflora; assembly: GCA_032618575.1. Taxonomy (NCBI): domain Eukaryota; kingdom Viridiplantae; phylum Streptophyta; class Magnoliopsida; order Solanales; family Solanaceae; genus Nicotiana; species Nicotiana noctiflora. The sequence continues at coordinate 85,455 of JASVEL010011607.1, read as the reverse complement.
TTCCTATGACTACAATCTCATTAGTCCAATGGACTTATGTGGTTGTCGTAGGCCAATGCTGTCACGACCCCAAATCCGGTCGTGATGGCGCCCAGCACATTGCTAAGCCAGCCTGACCAATCAATATCAACAATGGAGCTAGAAGCTCTCTTTAACCCATTTAAGCATTTCAAAATATGAAACAATAGTAATACTTATACTAACAACGGGGAAACTAAGTCCCAAAGTATACTAACTCACATAGACCGAAGGGTCAAGAGTCATGAGCCTCTACTGAACATGAGTGTATAAAGGTTTACAAGATACCAAGTGCGGAAAGAAATGTCAATACAAAATCAAAAGACAATAGGAAGGAATATCGGGTCCTGCGGACTCTGCAGCTACCTCGTATATCCCACAGATGTCGCCTCGCACAGCTACTGGATCACTGCTGAGAGGTACCTGGATCTGCACACAAGGTGCAGGGAGTAAAATGAGTACTGCCAGACTCAGTGGTAATAAACAAGGGTAAGACAATGCAGATAAGAAATCCGCAATAAAGCACTATGTAAAACTATAATCAGCTACCCTGTCATAGAATCAATATTCACTGTACCTATACCAACAAATACCAATAAATAGCATAACAGCTAGCAGATGTAGCTAAATGCAATGCAATGCATGATATGACCGCTACGGCGCGTAGCCCGACTCCAATTTTGGGTACCCGTGCTCACTGTGGGGGTTCAGACTCCCGAGGGGCTCCTACAGCCCAAGCACATCTCATAGAGATATTCCTGCGGCGTGCAGTCCGATCCAACATATATCTCGCTGCGGCGCGCAGCCCGATCCACTACTAGTCAGCTAATATGCAGATACAACCTCGCAGGCTCAAAAGTAGTTTTTTTGAAAACTCTTTTTATCATTTTTCAGTTGGAAAACAGTAATATTAAGTTCCAGAGATTGGAATTAGCATAATAACAAAAATAGCTGCGGACTAGTAGTAAACTAGCATGTCTATATGATAAGACAATGATAACGATCCTCGCGGGATCCAATAACTGGCTCACATCCCACAATATACTCAACCGTCCAAGAAGGAGGTTCAACGGCTCGAGAATAGCCAATAATACAGTATCAATAGGTCGGACTAATCTATAGTCTCCAGCTCATGATCGACCCCGCACTCTCAAGAATGTGCGTGTCTCGCCGTTATACAGCGTCACAAAGTGGTATACCGGGGTTTCGAACCCGCTGGTCATCACCCCACATCTATTACTCACCTCAATACGGCACGACGACTACTCCGCAATGCCCTTTCCACGAGAATCAAGCTCCGCACGCGTAGAATCTGATCAAATACAGTAGAAATACAACAAATTAGGCCAATGGGACGACACCCAATCAATACAACTCGATTTATATCAAAATTCCCAAAGTTGTCAAAACCCGACATTCGGTACGCTTGTCGAAAAATTACAAAAGTTACATATTCGGAATTCTCATCTCGATACGAGTCTAGGCATATAAAATTTACCAAAATCGGACTCAATTTGCCCACTCAAATCAGTGTTTTTCTTTAATTTAGGCCTAGGGCTCAAACCCACCTTTAATCTTCCATTTACAGAAATTTAACCCATGATTTCATGTTAAAATGATGTAATTAAGCCCCAAAACATACCTCCAACGAATCCCCGATGAATTACCAGCAATTCCCGTGAGTTTCTCTCTCTAGAACTCAAAAATGGCGTTTTGGGTTTATGAACCCGTAGCCCCTCTGTTCTGTAATTAAATTCTCTGCCAGACCAATCCTTCTATGCCATCGCAATGGCCCTATGCGATCGCATGGAGTTAAATTTTCCTGCCAAAATCCCCTTCTATGCGATCGCAATGCACCTCCGCGATCGCATAGCACAACCTTCCAGGCCTCATCTTTTCTTCTCTGCGATCGCAACACAGGCTATGCGATCGCAATGCACAGTCTGATAAACCTATGTGATTGCACCCCTTGCTATGTGACTACATATTACATTTTTCTCACCCCTCCAAGCTCTTCTATGCGATCGCAATGACTCTATGCGATCGCATAGAGCAATCACTGACTGCAATTTTCTGCAGCAACTCCATGATAAAAATTTGCCCGTTAGGCATCCAAAAATGATCCCGAGACCCCCGGGACCTCAACCAAAGACACCAACATACTCCAAAACACGATACGAACTTGTTCCAGTCATAAAAACACCATCCTAAACATCGAAATCACCAATTACACACGGATTCAAGCCTAAATTCCTTAAAACTTTCCGAATTACACATTCGATCAAAAACCCGACCAAACGACGTCCGAATGACCTGAAATTTTGCAGGCACATCCAAAATCACCTAACGGAGCTACTGCAACTTTCGGAATTCCATTCCGACTCCCGGATCAAAATCTCACCTACCGTTCGGATTTCGCCAAAATTCAACCTTAGCCAATTCAAGCCTATTTCTACACCGGGCCTCCAAATTCAATTCCGATCGCTCCCCTAAGTCACAAATCACCTCCCGGAACTAACCAAATCATCAGAATCCGATTCCGAGCCCTCTAACTAAATAGTCAACTCCGGGTTGACTTTCCTTTTTCAAGTCTCCTTCAAAAAGGCTATATGCCTCATTTTCAATCCAATTCACTCCTAACTCACCCGATAGACTCTAACACCGATATAAAATCATAAAACATGCATTTACAACATAACGGGGTGGTAATTCTCGTGACGACGAGTCGGGTCGTCACAGTGTATGTGCCAAGCGGCCTCGAGCGGGTCAAGAAACATACCTGAAGTCTCAAACAAGTGAGGATATCTGCTCCGCATCTCCCGCTCGATCTCCCAAGTGGCCTCCTCCACGGGTTGACCTCTCCACTGAACCTTAACTGATGCAATCTCCTTAGACCTCAATTTTCTCACCCGACGTCCCAAAATGGCAATAGGCTCCACATCATAGGATAAATCACCATCAAGCTGGAATGGTGCTGAAATCTAATACATGAGAAGGATCTCCAATGTACTTCCGGAGCATAGACACATGGAATACCGGATGAACGCCGGATAAGCCGGGCGGCAAGGCCAACTCATATGCCACCTCTCCAACTCTCCTAAGTATTTCAAAAGGACCAATGTACCGGGACTCATCTTTCCTTTCTTCCCAAACCTCATGACACCCTTCATAGGTGAGATCTTCAACAATACTCGTCACCAACCATGAAAGACAACTCTCGAACTCTACGGTCCGCATAACTCTTCTCGCGAGACTGTGCCGTACGAAGCCTCTCCTGGATCAACTTTGCTCTATCCAGAGCATCCCGGACTAACTCAGTCCCTATCAATCTAACCTCACCAGGCTCAAACCATCCCACGGGGGATCTACACCGCCCGCCATACAATGCCTCATACGGGGCCATCTGAATACTCGACTGATAACTGTTGTTGTAGGCAAACTCAGCAAGTGGTAGGAACTCATCCCACGAACCACCAAAGTCAATCACACAAGCTCGCAACATATCCTCCAAGATCTGAATAGTGCGCTCAGACTGTCCGTCAGTCTGGGGGTGAAATGCCGTACTCAACTCAACCCGTGTACCCATCTCTCGCTGAAATGCTCTCCAAAACTGAGAAGTGAACTGAGTACCCCTGTCGGATATGATAGACACCGGGACTCCATGCAACCGAACAATCTCTCGAATAAAGATCGCTGCCAATCGCTCCGATGAGTAGGTAGTACTAACTGGAATGAAGTGAGCTGACTTGGTCAGTCTATCCACAATCACCCATACAGAATCAAACTTCCTCGCCGTCCGAGGGAGTCCAGTAACAAAGTCCATAGTGATCCTCTCCCATTTCCACTCAGGAATATCAATGCGCTGAAATACACCACCGGGCCTCTGATGCTCGTACTTAACCTGCTGACAGTTGAGGCACCGTGCTACATGTCTGACAATGTCCATTTTCATCTTTCTCCACCAATAGTTCTGTTTCAAATCTTGATACATCTTCGCGGCTCCTGGATGGATAGAATACCGCGAGCTATGGGCCTCCTCCAGAATCAACTCACGAAGGCCATCAACATTGGGCACACATATCCGGCCTTGCATCCTCAATATGCCGTCACTATCAATGGTGACATCTCTAGCATCATCATGCTGAACTCTATCCCTAAGGATAGCCAAATGTGGATCATCATACTGGCGCTCACGAATACGATCATATAGAGATGACCGAGATACAACACAAGCCAATACCCGGCTGGGCTCCGAAATATCTAACCTCACTAGCCGATTGGCTAGCACCTGAACATCATAAGCAAATGGCCTCTCCTCAGCTGGAATATATGCCAAGCTCCCCATACCGACCGCCTTCCGGCTCAAAGCATCGGCCACCACATTGGCCTTCCCCGGATGATATAATATAGTGATGTCATAATCCTTAAGCAACTCAAGCCACCTCCGCTGTCTCAAATTAAGGTCTTTCTGTTTGAACAAGTGCTGGAGACTACGATGGTCGGTATACACCTCACATGACACACCGTATAAATAGTGCCTCCAAATCTTCAATGCATGAACAATGGCGGCTAGCTCCAAGTCATGAACTGGATAGTTCTTCTCATGTGGCTTCAACTGCCCGAGAAGCATAAGCAATTACCTTTCCTTCCTGCATCAACACACAACCTATCCCCACTCTCGAGGCATCACAATAAACGGTATATGAACCTGAAGCTGATGGCAATACTAACACTGGAGCTGTGGTCAAAGCTGTCTTGAGCTTCTGAAAGCTCTCCTCGCACTCATCCGACCACAGGAATGGTGCACCCTTCTGGGTCAATTTAGTCAATGAAGAAGCAATGGATGAAAATCCCTGAACAAACCGGCGATAATACCCCGCCAAGCCAAGAAAACTCCCGATCTCTGTAGCTGAGGACGGTCTAGGCCAACTCTGCACCGCCTCTATCTTTTCTGATCAACCTGAATACCATCACGAGACACCACATGTCCCAGAAATGCCACGTACTCGAGCCAAAACTCACACTTGGAGAATTTAGCATATAGCTTCTCCTCCCTCAATCTCTGCAACACAATACTCAAATGCTGAGCATGCTCCTCCTGACTACGGGAATAGACTAGAATGTCATCAATGAACACAATCACAAATGAATCCAAATAAGGCCTGAACACACTGTTCATCAGATGCATAAATGCTGCTGGGGCGTTGGTCAACCCAAAAGACATCACAAGAAACTCATAATGACCATATCGGGTCCTGAATGCAGTCTTCATAATATCCGAGTCCCTGATCTTCAGCTGATGATAGCCTGAACGAAGATCGATCTTAGAAAACACCCTCGCACCCTGTAACCGATCAAACAAATCATCTATGCGCGGTAGAGGGTACTTGTTCTTCACTGTCACTTTGTTCAATTGCCTATAATCAATACACATTCGCATGGAACCATCTTTCTTTTTAACAAATAATACCGGCGCACCCCACGGGAACACACTAGGGCGGATGAAACCCTTATCCAGAAGCTCCTGAAGCTGCTCTTTCAGTTCTTTCAACTCAGCTGGTTCCATCCGATAAGGAGGAATGAATATGGGCTGAGTGCCCAGCACCAAGTCAATGCCAAAATCAATATCCCTGTCCGGCGGCATGCCCGGCAGGTCTGAGGGAAATACATCTAGGAAGTCCCTCACAACAGGTACAGAATCAATGCTAGGAGACTCAGCTCCCACATCTCTCACAAAAGCTAAGTACGATAAACACCCTTTTTCAACCATCTTCTAAGCCTTTAAGATCGAAATAACACGGCTAGGGACGAAATTGGTCGAACCCCGCCACTCAATCTGAGAAATACTAGGAATGGCCAACGTAACCATGACAGTCCAATATAGCATGGTACGGAGACAACCAGTCCATACCCAATATAACATCAAAGTCCACCATCCCCAACAATAACAACTCTGCCTGGGTCTCCAGACCCCCGATAGATATAACACAGGATCTATAGACATGATCCATAACAATCGTATCACCCACGGGGGTAGATACATGAACAGGGTAAATCAAGACTACCACGAGTCGCACCCAAATGACGTGCAAAATAAGAGGACACGTAAGAATATGTGGACCCCGGATCAAATAGAACGAGGCATCTCTGTGACGGACAGAAATGATACCCGTAATCACCGCATCGGAGGCAATTGCATCACGCTTGTCGTGAAGTGCATAGAACCGTGCCTCGGCCTCCACCGGATCTCTCCTCGCCCTTGGGGCAACCACGAGAAGACCGACCTCCACCTCTACTAGACCGAGATGGTGCTCGAAGAGGAGGGCCGATCCCTCTCCTGAGTCCTGCCCCTACGTAGTCGAGGGCACTGTCTCCTCACGTGGCCAAACTCACCACACTCATAACATGCACCCGGTGCCGGAGAAGGGTACTGAAGGGAACCCCACCAAGCGATGACCGACCCTCGTCGAAACCCCTGTCGACCACGACCATGAGAACCTCCGCTCTGCTCTGGGCGGCCCGAACGAGAAGGTCCGGATGAGCGACCTCTCGCTCTGCCTGGGAATGCCCTCTAGATGGAGCACCACTGAAACTGACCGAACCACGAGGCCTCTTGGCCTCCCGCTCCTCTCTCTCGGTGATGATCCGCCTCAATGGAGCGTGCCATATCAGCAACCTGCTCAAACGATGATGACAGAACTCGCTCGCCGGTCATAAGAATACGGATAGAGTAGTTGAGGCCATCAATGAACCTCCTGATCCTCTCCCTATCAGTGGGGATCATCCATGTGGCATGCCTAGCCAACCGAGTGAATCTAAGCTCATACTGGGTCACAGACATGTCGCCCTGAATCAACCACTCGAACTGGCGACGTAGCTCCTCGCGACGAGACTGAGGTACATATTTCTCTAGAAAGAGAGTAGAGAACTGCTGCCATGTGAGAGGTGCTGCTCTTGCGTGCCTACGCCTCTCAAACTCCTCCCACCAATCAAATGCGGGACCAGTGAACTGAAATGTAGTAAATGAAACTCCGCTGGACTCAAGAATACCAGCCGTACGCAACATCTTCTGACACTTATCCAAGAAACCCTGGGCATCCTCGCCCTCAACGCCACTGAAATGGGGTGGCTGAAGTCTACCAAATCTCTCAAGACGACGTTGCTCATCATCGGGCATAACCTGAACCATATGCTCTGGAGCTGGAGCTGGTGCAGCTGGAGGAATAACCGGTGCAACCACCCGAGCGGGGACCGCCTCTGGTGTCTGAAGTCCCCGAACAACCGGGTCAGGTGTGCGAGCTGCAGGGTCTACTGACCTCCCCCGACTGAGATGTCGCTACGGTAGCGGTAGCCGAAACTACCGAGCCAAACCGGAACACACTAATAATATCCGAGCAAGAGTCTCCCGAAGACCGGGGATAGCAATAGATATAGTCCGGCCCCGAACCGAGGCCGCCGGGGCATCAACCACTGGGGGCTGCTCTTGAACCGGTACAACGGGCGGGTCAGCTGCACTACCTCGGCCGCCCTACCTCTACCTCTAGCACGACCGCGCCCACGGCCTCTAACAGGTGGCAACGGAGGTCGTCCACCTCGTCCTGATGCTCGCGTTCTCGCCATCCGCAAGAGAATAGAATATAGAAGTTCAGTTCTCAGAACAACAAGATCGCACGACCGAGTTCAAGAAAAGTGAAGTTTTCCTAAAGGTTCGCAGCCTCCCGAGGATAAGTACAGAGGCGTCCCCGTACCGATCCACAAGACTCTACTAACCGGCTCAAGACTCACGAGGCCTAGTAAACCTAGGCTCTGATACCAACTTGTCACGACCCCAAATCTGGTCGTGATGGCACCCAGCACATTGCTAAGCCAACCCGACCAATCAATATCAACAACGGAGCTAGAAGCTCTCTTTAACCCATTTAAGAATTTCAAAATATGAAACAATAGTAATACTTATACTAACAACGGGGAAACCAAGTCCCAAAATATACTAACTCCCATAGACCGAAGGGTCAAGAGTCATGAGCCTCTACCGAACATGAGTGTATAAAGGTTTACAAGATACCAAGTGCGGAAAGAAATGTCAATACAAAATCAAAAGACAATAGAAAGGAATATCGGGTCCTGCGGACTCTGCAGCTACCTCGTATATCCCATAGATGTCGCCTCGCACAGCTACTGGATCACTGCTGAGAGGTACCTAGATCTGCACACAAGGTGCAGGGAGTAAAATGAGTACTGCCAGACTCAGTGGTAATAAACAAGGGTAAGACAACGCAGATAAGAAATCCGCAATAAAGGACTATGTAAAACTATAATCAGCTACCCTGTCATAGAATCAATATTCACTGTACCTGTACCAACAAATACCAATAAATAGCATAACAGCTAGCAGATGTAGCTAAATCTGTCCTACCTCCTATGAGCCCTAAGCAAATGCAATGCAATGCATGATATGACCGCTACGGCGCGTAGCCCGGCTCCAATTTTGGGTACCCGTGCTCACTGTGGGGGTTCAGACTCCGGAGGGGCTCCTACAGCCCAAGCACATCTCATAGAGATATTCCTGCGGCGTGCAGTCCGATCCAACATATATCTCGCTGCGGCGCGCAGCCCGATCCACTATTAGTCAGCTAATATGCAGATACAGCCTCGCAGGCTCAAAAGTAGTTTTTTTTGAAAACTCTTTTTATCATTTTTCAGTTAGAAAACAGTAATATTAAGTTCCAGAGATTGGAATTAGCATAATAACAAAAATAGCTGGGCACTAGTAGTAAACTAGCATGTCTATATGATAAGACAATGATAACGATCCTCGCGGGATCCAATAACTAGCTCACAGCCCACAATATACTCAACCGTCCAAGAAGGAGGTTCAACGGCTCGAGAATAGCCAATAATACAGTATCAACAGGTTGGACTAATATATAGTCTCCAATTCATGATCGACCCCGCACTCTCAAGAGTGTGCGTGTCTCGCCGCTATACAACGTCACAAAGTGGTATACCGGGGTTTCGAACCCGCTGGTCATCACCTACATCTATTACTCACCTCAATACGGCGCGACGACTACTCCGCAATGCCCTTGCCACGAGAATCAAGCTCCGCACGCGTAGAATCCGATCAAATACAGTAGAAATACAACAAATTAGGCCAATGGGACGACACCCAATCAATACAACTCGATTTACATCAAAATTCCCAAAGTTGTCAAAACCCGACTTTCGGTACGCTTGTCGAAAAATTACAAAAGTTACATATTCGGAATCCTCATCTCGATACGAGTCTAGGCATATAAAATTTACCAAAATCGGACTCCATTTGCCCACTCAAATCGGTGTTTTTCTTTAATTTAGGCCTAGGGCTCAAACCCACCTTTAATCTTCCATTTACAGAAATTTAACCCATGATTTCATGTTAAAATGATGTAATTAAGCCACAAAACTTACCTCCAACGAATCCCCGATGAATTACCAACAATTCCCGTGAGTTTCTCTCTCTAGAACTCAAAAATGGCGTTTTGGGTTTATGAACCCGTAGCCCCTCTGTTCTGTAATTAAATTCTCTGCCAGACCAATCCTTCTATGCGATCGCAATGGCCCTATGCGATCACATGGCGTTAAATTTTCCTGCCAAAATCCCCTTCTATGCGATCGCAATGCACCTCCGCAATCGCATAGCACAACCTTCCAGGCCTCATCTTTTCTTCTCTGCGATCGCAACATAGGCTATGCGATCGCAATGCACAGTCTGATAAACCTATGCGATCGCACCCCTTGCTATGTGACCGCATAGTACATTTTTTTCACCCCTCCAAGCTCTTCTATGCGATCGCAATGACTCTATGCGATCGCATAGAGCAATCACTGACTGCAATTTTCTGCAGCAACTCCATGATAAAAATTTGCCCGTTAGGCATCCAAAAATGATCCCGAGACCCTCGGGACCTCAACCAAAGACACCAACATACTCCAAAACACGATACGAACTTGTTCCAATCATAAAAACACTATCCTAAACATCAAAATCACCAATTACACATGGATTCAAGCCTAAATTCCTTAAAACTTTCCAAATTACACATTCGATCAAAAACCCGACCAAACGACGTCCGAATGACCTGAAATTTTGCAGGCACATCCAAAATCACCTAACGAAGCTACTGCAACTGTCGGAATTCCATTCCGACTCCCGGATCAAAATCTCACCTACCGTTCGGATTTCGCCAAAATTCAACCTTAGCCAATTCAAGCCTATTTCTACACCGGCCTCCAAATTCAATTCCGATCGCTCCCCTAAGTCACAAATCACCTCCCGGAACTAACCGAATCATCAGAATCCGATTCCGAGCCCTCTAACTAAATAGTCAACTCCGGGTTGACTTTCCTTATTCAAGTCTCCTTCAAAAAGGCTATATGCCTCATTTTCAATCCAATTCACTCCTAACTCACCCGATAGACTCTAACACTGATATAAAATCATAAAACATGCATTTACAGCATAACGGGGTGGTAATTCTCGTGACGACGGGCCGGGTCGTCACAAATGCGTCCTAGTATATGAATGAAATAATATTCATAAATGGTCAATTACTAAATAACAACCACGATATATAAACAGAAGGTCCTATTACTACAATCGTATTAGTCAAATGGACTTATGTGGTTGTTGTAGGCCGATGCGTCCTACTACAATCGCATTACATTACTCTCAATCTGTCATGACTAAAATCCTATTAGTCAAATGGACTTATGTGGTTGTCGTAGGACGATGCGTCCTAGAATATGAATGAAATCATATTCATTCACGGACCTCTTTATTTTGAAATAGAAAGAGCGGGGTCTTACTTATTCAGGGGGATGAAAGTAAAATAAAGGGATCAGGGGGCTTTATGATCGAAGAAAGAGAAAAGGCATGGTTGGTGTGTCACTAGGTCGGTGGGGGAACCCGCAGGAAAATGGGACGACCCGCCGAATTCACATCAGAAATCGCCAAGACTCCAATTGACGTGAGTTATGCACTTCAAAAGAATGAAGGTAAAAGTGACTCACAACTGGACTATGAAAGAGTATTGGGAATTCTTTTGGCTTGTGAATTTATTATTAATATGGTGTATCACATCTTACGTGGACTAGTTATATCTTAGATAGTCAATATTCTCCTTTTTTCAAAACCTCCAATCTCCGCACATTTATACCTTCTTTTGTATACGCACAATGTTTGTTCTGTGAATCTCCATAGATAAACTTACTGGAGCTTCTTCTTTAATATGCAAAGAAATAATTTTGCAACGGGGTCAACCAAATGAAGTACCGAAGAAATTACAGGAACATTGTGCTGACTAATATGGAACTGGCGATATATAAACGGAAGGTCCTATGACTACAATCGTATTAGTCAAATGGACTTATGTGGTTGTTGTAGGCCGATGCGTCCTAGTATATGAATGAAATCACAATATTATTTCAAGGCTGATGAAATCACTCTAAATAACTATAAACCAAATGAATAATCACGAACAAATCACGACGAACTGACTAATATGAAAGTCCATACGTATGACAACCACATAAATCCATTTGACAACCACATAAGTCCATTCACTACTAGAAATCAGGTGATTCTCGTCCAAATATTTTCGACTGACAACAGTCGAAAAAAAGAGTACCTGGTCGCAAAAGTCAGCGGAAGTGACTAACAACCAGGAAAAAAATAATTCGACCGATTTCGGTCGGAAATTTTTTCAAATATTTGGTATATAGATTAAAAAAAATTATTTATTAAAATATTTTGAAACTTCCGACCGAATTTGGTCGGAAACTGTAATTTCAAAATTAGCGGCAGAATTGTTTGGTTTCCCGCACAAGTAAAAATATAAAAATAATTATAATTCAGTATTTCCGACCATATTCGGTCGGAAAGTCGTCAAATATTTTGTTAAAAAGTATTTATTAAAATATTTTTTAGTTTCTGACCGATTTTGGTCAGAAACTGGTTTATTAAATAATTACTAAATTTCCGGCACAAGTTAAAATATGAAAATAATTATAACTCAATATTTTCGACCGAATTCGGTCGGAACATTGTACATTATCTACAAAAATAATTATTTATTAAAATTAACCAATCGAAATATAATGTGTGTGTAAATGATAAAGAGGTTTTAAATAAACAATATAACGTATATATAAATTGATAATTACACTAAGCATAAGTGAATTTGCCGATGATTTATTCGAAATTCGTAATCACATTACCTAAATGTATAGTATATAGCATATTACGTGTATGTTTATGTATATATATATATATATATATATACATATATACATACATCTTAAATTGATAATTACTGTAAGTAGTTAATAGTATCCTTAAGCAATTAACAATCAATGAACTAGTAGTATCCTTATATAAGTAACGTTAGTGGTTGATTAATCGATACATTAATAATTATACACTAGATGGAAGTGTATTAATGATATTTATGAGAAATGTTTGTGATTGTTTATCTTTAGATTGATAATTAAAGTAAGTGAAGGTTTATTAGTGGTATGATTAAGTAATGTTAGAGTTATACTGAAGTAACGCTAGTGATTCATTAGCCTACACACATATACTATATTAGACTATACTATATATACTACACATATATACTATACACACTACAAGAAAATAGTTGTTTACCGACGCAGCAGTACCGACACACTTGTTTGTGTCGCTTATAGTAATTAGTAAATATATTAATTTTAATTAGCTTATAGATTGATATTACACTAAGCATAAGTCCTTCAGAAGTATCCTTAAGTAATATTAGGTTTGCTTCGACTGTAAATTGATAAAATTATTATGTAGAAGTGGATTAGTGACAATTAGCTTAATTATATAAATTGATAATTACACTAAGTATAAGTGGATTGGCCGATGATTTGTTATATGAAGCAACAACGGCATTTAATTAATAGGAGAAATTTTATGTATAATAATATAACAATCATCTAAATAAGGAAAAACATTACTCATATTATGTAGCCTAATACATAGATCTAAAATGAAAATATATCATCAAAACTCACATAAAGATCAATTTATTGTCACGACCCTAATTCACCAATCGTGAACATGTCATGACGGCACCCAGTCCCCACGACTAGGTAAGCCTAACACGTTGCAGAATATACCAGTTTATGAACAATTAATAAGAAATAGCAGAAAAATAATATAAAAGAAATGTAATCCGTGCCGCTTGGCACATACACCCGTCAAACACACGGTATAAAACACCACCAAGACCCGGAATACCACGGGCAACACAGACTAAAAGAGAGTATACAACTGAGGCTCTATGTGTAAAGAGTATCTAACAATGAAATAAAGGAAAACATCTTCTAATACTATCAGAATAGAAGGAGGGCCTCCGGATCCGCGGACATAGCAGATCATACCTCGAGGTCTCCCAAAGTGCTGCTGAATCACCTAGTATGAGCCTGTCCTGATGTACCTAGATCTGCACAACAAAAGTGTGCAGAAGAGTAGCATGAGTACACCACGGCGGTACTCAGTAAGTGCCAAGCCTAACCTCGATGGAGTAGTGACGAGGAAGGTCAGGGCCCTACTAAGAGAAAACAATAACATAATGATATTAACAAGATTAAGCAGTTTAAATGACAATAACTTTTAAGTAACAACAATAAAGTGATTACTGCAACCGTCTATAATTAAATAACAACAAGTAACAAACTCAATCAATAACTCATGATCTCCAAGAATCGAACCCGCAGTCCCTACCAATAATTCAGGATCTCCGGGAATGGAACCCGCAGTCCCTACCAATAACTCAGGATCTCGGGAATCGAACCCGTAGTCCCTACCAATAACTCAGGATCTCGGGAATCGAACCTGTAGTCCCTACCAATAACTCAGGATCTCGGGAATCGAACCCGCAGTCCCTACCAATAACTCAGGATCTCGGGAATCAAACCCGCAGTCCCTGCCAATAACTCAGGATCTCCGTGAATCAAACCCGCAATCCCTACCAATAACTCAATTAAAGAAAAACACACAGGGAGAGTATAATATGTTTAATTACAACTTCACCGAAGCTAGTGCCGACAATTTATCAAGAAGTTCAAGTTAGTCAACTAGACAATTAAACATGTTGAATCCTAGTCAATCATGCTTTTCTAACTAATACCGGGTATAAATAACACTTTTATCGGCTAAGAAAAGGAATATCACTAATCGGACAATTCAAGTAAAGTGTGCGTTACAACAACCAGCACATGTACACGCCCGTCACCTCGCGTACAAGGCATTTAAACTATCACATAATATCCTAGGGGTAAAAGTTCCCCCACACGAGGTTAGACAAGCCACTTACCTCAATTCCGGTACAAAACCGCTAAGAGACAACTCTCTTGCCACGAATCTCAGCCTCCACAGGCGTAGTATCTGATAAAAATCAATAGAATCACATCAAAATAGGCCAATTGGGCATTACCCAATCAAAACAATTCAAACTACACCAAAAACCCACAAGTTGTCAAAATCCGACTTTCGGTACGCTTATCGAAAAATCACGAAAGTTATATATTCGGGTTCCTTATCTCCATACGAGTCCGTGCTATAAAATTTATCGAAATCGGACTCCGTTTGCCCATTCAAATCAAAGATTTCCTAAATTTTAGGCCTAGGGCTCAAACCCACCTTTAATCCCCCATTTTCAGTGAAATGGTCAAGAATTTCATGATAAAATGATGTAATTAAACCTCGAAACTTACCTCCAACGAATCCCCGATGATTTCTCAGTGTTTCCTCGTGTTTTCTTCTCTCTAGGGCTCAAAGTTATGTTTTGGGTGAATGAACCCGTGAGCCCTCTGTTCTGCAATTTAATTTCACTGCCAGACCCCATGGCTCTACGCGTTCGCGTGAGCTCCCACGCGTCCGCGATGCCCAGCTTCATTTTACTCTTCGCGAACGCGACGCCTCCCACACGTTCGCGATTCTCAACTCTGGCTTACCCTTCGCGAACGTGAACGCTCCAACGCGTTCGCAATGAACAATTTCCCAGGGCCTGATTTTTTTCCTTCTACGCGTTCGCGATACCCATCACGCGAACGCGATGCACACCCTCATGCACCTACGCGAACGCGACAGCTGGAACGCGATCGCGATGCTTTGATTTGCATGGCCTTCGCGAACGTGGCCCATGCCACGCGAACACGAAGGATTAAATGCCTGCCAGTGATCTGCAATTTTTCTACAGATTCTGGCCAAGTTCAAATGCCCGGTTGATGGTCCGAAATCATCCCGAGGCCCCCGGGACCCCAACGAAAACCACCAACATACTCCACAACATGTTACGAACTTGTTCCAATCATAAAAACACCATCCTAAACATCAAAATCACCATTTACATACGGATTCAAGCCTAAATTTCTTAAAACTTCCCGAATTGCACATTCGATCTAAAACCCGACCAAACGACGTCCAAATGACGTGAAAATTTGCGGACATATCCAAAATCACATAACGAAACTGCATAAATTTTCGGAATTTCATTCTGACCCTCGGATCAAAATCTCACCTATCGGTCGGATTCGCCAAAATTTCAAACTTTGGCATTTCAAGACTAATTGAGTTACGGACCTCCAAAATACATTCCGAACGTGCTCCCAACCCCGAAATCACCTAACGGAGCTAATGGAACCATCGGGTTTCCGTTCCGAGGTCGTCTTAACACTGTTCTGACTACGGACCATCTTCTAACTTCAAAGCTCTCATTTAGGGACTAAGTGTCCTAAAATGCTCCAAATTTCAGAACCGACTCTCCCGGCAAACCACAATAGTAGAAAAGAACTTGGGGGAACAGTTAAATTAGGGTTCGGGCATAATTTTCTAAAACGACCGGCCGGGTCGTTACATCTTCCCACACTTAAAAGATTCGTTCGTCCTCGAACGAGCATAGAAAACATACCGGAGTAGTGAAAAGATGAGTGTACTGGCTGCGCATATCCTGCTCGGTCTCCCAAGTCGCCTCCTCGACCGGCTGGCCCCACCACTGAACCTTTACCGAAGCGATGTTCTTTGACCTTAGCTTCCTGACCTGCCTGTCTAGAATGGCTACTGGCTCCTCAACATAAGACAGATCCTTGTCTAGTTGAACAGAAGTGAAATCCAACACATGCGACGGGTCACCATGGTATCTCCGGAGCATAGAGACATGAAATACGGGGTGGACTCCGGCTAGACTGGGAGGTAAGGCCAACTCATAAGCAACCTCCCCAACATGCCTCAAAATCTCAAAAGGGCCAATAAACCTAGGACTCAGCTTTCCTTTCTTCCCAAACCTCATAATGCCCTTCATGGGCGAGACTCGAAGCAGAACCCGCTCACCAACCATAAAAGCCACATCGCGAACCTTCTTATCCGCATAACTCTTTTGTCTAGACTAGGCTGCACGAAGTCTATCCTGAATCACCTTGACCTTGTCCATTGCATCCTGAACCATATCAATACCTAGCAGCCTGGCCTCGCCCGGCTCGAACCAACCCACGGGAGACCTGCACCTCCTACCATATAGGGCCTCATACGGTGCCATCCGAATACTGGACTGGTAGCTGTTGTTATAAGCAAACTCTGCCAGTGGCAAGAAGTGATCCTATGAACCTCCAAACTCAATCACGTACGCACGGAGCATATCCTCCAAAATCTGAATAGTGCGCTCGGACTGACCATCAGTCTGGGGATGAAACGTTGTGCTCAGCTCCACCCGAGTACCTAACTCCTGCTGTACGGCCTTCCAGAACCGTGAGGTGAACTGAGTGCCTCTATCTAGAATGATGGAAACTGGAATACCATGCAGCCGAACTATCTCCCTGATGTAGATCTCCGCCAGTCGCTCTGATGGCTCACCGGTATGAAATGGGCGGACTTGGTCAGCCGATCCACAATAACCCAAATGGAATCAAACTTCCTAACGGTCCGTGGAAGCCCGGATACAAAGACCATGGTGATGCGCTCCCATTTCCACTCTGGAATCTCAATCTGCTACATCAATCCACCCGGACGCTGATGCTCATACTTCACCTGCTGGCAGTTGAGGCATCCGGAAACATAATCAACTATATCCCTCTTCATCCGCCTCCACCAGTAATGCTGTTTCAAGTCCTGATACATCTTTGCGGCTCCCGGATGGATGGAATACCGCGAGCTATGGGCCTCTGCTAGAATCAGCTCTCGAAGATGTCACGACCCCAAATCCGGTCGTGATGGCGCCCAGCACATTGCTAAGCCAGCCTGACCAATCAATATCAACCACGGAGCTAGAAGCTCTCTTTAGCCCATTTAAGCATATTAATTCACTAAATAACAGCGATACATATAACGAAAACGGGGAACCAAGTCCCATGATACATCAACTCCCATAGACCGAAGGGTCAAGAGTCATGAGCCTCTACTGAACATGAGTGTATAAAGGTTTACAAGGTACCAAGTGCGGAAAGAAAAGTCAATACAAAATCAAGAGACATAAGAAGGAATATCGGGTCCTGCGGACTCTGCAGCTACCTCGAATATCCACAAATGTCGCCTCGCACAGCTACTGGATCACTGCTGAGAGGTACTCGGATCTGCACACAAGGTGCAGGGAGTAAAATGAGTACTGCCAGACTCAGTGGTAATAAACAGGGGTAACACAGCGCAGATAAGAAATCCCCAATAAAGCACTATGTAAAGCTATAATCAAATACCCTGTCACAGAATCAATATCAACTGTACATGTACCAACAAGTACCAGCAAACCAGTATAACAACTAGTAGATGTAGCTAAATGCAATGCAATGCATGATATGACCGTTACGGCGCATAGCCCGATCCAATTTGGGTACCCGTGCTCACTGTGGGGGTTCAGACTCCGGAGAGGCTCCTACAGCCCAAGCACAATATCACTGCGGCGTGCAGTCCGATCCAACATATATACTGCTGCGGCGCGTAGCCCGATCCACTACCAGTCAGCTAATATGCAAATACAGCCTCGCAGGCTCAAAAGTAGTTTTGAAAACCTTTTTTTTATTATTTTTCAGTTGGAAAACAGTAATACCAAGTTCCAGAGATTGGAAATAGCATGATAACAGAAATAGCTACGGACTGGTAGTAACTAACATGTCAATATGATAAGACAATGATAACGATCCAATAACTGGCTCACGGCCCACAAGTATACTCAACCACCCAAGAAGGGGGTTCAACGGCGCAATAGTAACCAATATCATAGTATAATATGCAACCATCCGAGAAGGAGGTTCGACGGCTGATGAATAGCCTAATATCATAACACAGTATCAGCAAGTCGGACTAAGCCATAGTCCCCAATCACAATCGACCCCGCACTCACATGAGAGTACGTGTCTCGCTGCTATACAGCGTCACAAAGTGGTATACCGGGGTTTCGAACCCGCTTGTCATCACCCACATCTATTACTCACCTCAAAACAGCGCGACGACTACTCCGCAATGCCCTTGCCACGAGAATCAAGCTCCGCACGCGTAGAATCTGATCAAATACAGTAGAAACAAAACAAATTAGGCCAATGGGATGACCCCCAATCAAAACAACTCAATTTACATCAAAATTCCCAAAGTTGTCAAAACCCGACTTTCGGTACGCTTCTCGAAAAATTACAAAAGTCACATATTCGGAACCCTCATCTCAATACGAGTCTAAGCATATCAATTTTTCCAAATTCGGACTCCATCTGCCCATTCAAAACCTTGATTTTCTAAAGTTCAAGCCTAGGGCTAAATCCTCCTTAATTTTCCCCAAATTCCTCCATTTTCTTGATATAATTGCATGATATTACCAATACTAATCATAGTTTAAGTCCATAGTTGATTACCTGATGATTTCCCTTGAGTTTCTCTTCAAAATTGCCCAAATCGCCTCTAAAGCCGAGACCCAAATGTGTGAAATGTTTCTGAAATTTTCTATCTTCTGATACAATTAATTCACTGCGATTTTCGCTTCTGCGGACCATTTTCCGCCCCTGCGGAACCGCTTCTACGACCAATTGGTCGCTTCTGCGAACTCAGGCCTATTTGGCCATTTCCGCTCCTGCGATACACGGACCGCTCCTGCGGGTCCGCTTCTGCGGATAACCTTCCGCCCCTGCGGGGTTTCCCGCTTCTGCGACTAGGCGTCCGCCTCTGCGGACTCGCCTAAGCGGCTACCCTTCCGCTTCTGCGGTCCTTCACCTCATGGCCCTGGGCCGCTTCTGCGGCTCACCTTCCGCTCCAGCGGTGCCGCCCCTATGGGCCCAGCTCCGCTTCCGCGATCAATAGCGCTTCTGCGCTCCAGTATCCGCTTCTGCGTACTCGCTCCTGCGCCCCCATTTCCGCAGGAGCGAAAACAACAGAACCAGAATCACAAACCTGCAATTTTCCATGTTTTTCTCCCGTTTAGCCATCCGAAAATACCCCGAGGCCTCCGGGACCCCATCCAAACACACCAACACATCCTAATACCTTATTCGAACTTGCTCCAATCCTCAAAACACGTCTAATAACATCAAAACACATAATTCACATCGAATTCAAGCCTAATTTGTTTAAAATATTCCGCATTACACATTCCATCAAAAACCCGACCAAACGACGTCCGAATGACCTGAAATTTTGCGGACATATCCAAAATCACATAACGAAACTACTGCAACTGTCGAAATTCCATTACGACTCCCGGATCAAAATCT
This sequence comes from Nicotiana noctiflora, assembly GCA_032618575.1. Lineage (NCBI taxonomy): Eukaryota > Viridiplantae > Streptophyta > Magnoliopsida > Solanales > Solanaceae > Nicotiana > Nicotiana noctiflora. The sequence continues at coordinate 65,688 of JASVEL010011607.1, read as the reverse complement.
CACCTACCGTTCGGATTACGCCAAAATTCGACCTTAGCCAATTCAAGCCTATTTCTACACCGGACCTCCAAATTTAATTCCGATCGCTCCCCTAAGTCACAAATCACTCCCGGAACTAACCGAATCATCAGAATCCGATTCCGAGCCCTCTAGCTAAATAGTCAACTCCGGGTTGACTTTCCTTATTCAAGTTTCCTTCACAAAGGCTATGTGCCTCATTTCCAATCCAAATCACTCCTAACTCACCCGATAGACATTAACACTGATATAAAAGCATAAAACATACAATTTCAACATAACGGGGTGGTAATTCCCGTGACGACGGGCCAGGGTCGTCACATTCTCCCCCTCTTAAGCAAACGCTCGTCCTCGAGCGGGTCAAGAAACATACCTGAAGTCTCAAACAAGTGAGGATATCCGCTCCGCATCTCCCGCTCGATCTCCCAAGTGGCCTCCTCCACGGGTCGACCTCTCCACTGAACCTTAACTGATGCAATCTCCTTAGACCTCAGTTTTCTCACCTGACGTCCCAAAACGGCAATAGGCTCCACATCATAGGAAAGATCACCATCAAGTTGAATGGTACTGAAGTCTAATACATGAGACGGATCTCCAATGTACTTCCGGAGCATAGATACATGGAATACTGGATGAACGCTGGATAAGCTGGGCGGCAAGGCTAACTCATATGCCACCTCTCCAACCCTCCCGAGTATCTCAAAAGGACCAATGTACCTAGGACTCAACTTTCCTTTCTTCCCAAACCTAATGACACCCTTCATAGGTGAAACCTTCAACAATACTCTATCACCAACCATGAAAGACAACTCTCGAACTCTACGGTCAGCATAACTCTTTTGGCGAGACTGTGCTGTGCGAAGCCTCTCCTGGATCAACTTTGCTCTATCCAGAGCATCCTGAATTAACTCGGTCCCTATCAACCTATCCTCGCCAGGCTCAAACCATCCTACGGGGGATCTACACCGTCTGCCATACAATGCCTCATACGGGGCCATCCGAATACTCGACTGATAACTGTTGTTGTAGGCAAACTCGGCAAGTGGTAGGAACTCATCCCACGAACCACCAAAGTCAATCACACAAGCTCGCAACATATCCTCCAGAAATCTGAATAGTGCGCTCAGACTGCCCATCTGTCTGGGGGTGAAATGCCGTACTCAACTCAACCCGCGTACCCATCTCTCGCTGAAATGCTCTCCAAAACTGAGAAGTGAACTGAGTACCCCTGTCGGATATGATAGACACCGGAACTCCATGCAGCCGGACAATTTCTCGAATAAAAATCACTGCCAACCGCTCCGATAAGTAGGTAGTACTAACTGGAATGAAGTGAGCTGACTTGGTCAGTCTATCCACAATAACCCATACAGAATCAAACTTTCTCGCCGTCCGAGGGAGTCAAGTAACAAAGTCCATAGTGATCCTCTCCCATTTCCACTCAGGAATATCAATGCGCTGAAATACGCCACCGGGCCTCTGATGCTCGTACTTAACCTGCTGACAGTTGAGGCACCGTGCTACATGTCTAACAATGTCCATCTTCATCTTTCTCCACCAATAGTGTTGTTTCAAATCTTGATACATCTTCGCGGCTCCTGGATGGATAGAATACCGCGAGCTATGGGCCTCCTCCAGAATCAACTCACGAAGGCCATCAACATTGGGCACGCATATCCGGCCCTGCATCCTCAATACGCTGTCACTATCAATGGTGACATCTCTAGCATCATCATGCTGAACTCTGTCCCTCAGGACAGCCAAATGTGGATCATCATACTGGTGCTCACGAATACGATCATATAAAGATGACCGAGATAAAACACAAGCCAATACACTGCTGGGCTCCAAAATATTTAACCTCACTAGCCGATTGGCTAGCACCTGAACATCATAAGCAAATGGCCTCTCCTCAGCTGGAATATATGCCAAGCTCCCCATACTGACCGCCTTCCGACTCAAAGCATCGGCCACCATATTGGCCTTCCCGGATGATATAATATAGTAATGTCATAATCCTTCAGCAACTCAAGCCATCTCCGCTGTCTCAAATTAAGGTCTTTCTGTTTGAACAAGTGCTGGAGACTACGACGGTCGGTATACACCTCACAAGACATACCGTACAAATATTGCCTCCAAATCTTCAATGCATGAACAATGGCGGCTAGCTCCAAATCATGAACAGGATAGTTCTTCTCATGTGGCTTCAACTGCCGAGAAGCATAAGCAATTACCTTACCTTCCTGCATCAACACACAACCTATCCCCACTCTCGAGGCATCACAATAAACAGTATATGAACCTGTAGCTGATGGCAATACTAACACTGGAGATGTGGTCAAAGCTGTCTTGAGCTTCTGAAAGCTCTCCTCGCACTCATCCGACCATACGAATGGTGCACCCTTCTGGGTCAATTTAGTCAATGAAGAAGCAATGGATGAAAATCCCTGAACAAACCGGCAATAATACCCCGCCAAGCCAGGAAAACTCCTGATCTCTGTAGCCGAGGTCGGTCTAGGCCAACTCTGCACCGCCTCTATCTTTTTCTGATCAACCTGAATACCATCACGAGACACCACATGTCCCAGAAATGCCACGGACTCGAGCCAAAACTCGCACTTGGAGAATTTAGCATATAGCTTCTCCTCCCTCAATCTCTGCAACATAATACTCAAATGCCGAGCATGCTCCTCCTGACTACGGGAGTAGACTAGAATGTCATCAATGAACACAATCACAAATGAATCCAAATAAGGCCCGAACACACTGTTCATCAGATGCATAAATGCTGCTGGGGCGTTGGTCAGCCCAAACGACATCACAAGAAACTCATAATGACCATATCGGGTCCTGAATGCGGTCTTCATAATATCCGAGTCCCTGATCTTCAGCTGATGATAGCCTGAACGAAGATCGATCTTAGAAAACACCCTCGCACCCTGTAACTGATCAAACAAATCATCTATGCGCGGTAGAGGGTACTTGTTCTTCATTGTCACTTTGTTCAATTGCCTATAATCAATACACATTCGCATGGAACCATCTTTCTTTTTAACAAATAATACCGGCGCACCCCACGGAGACACACTAGGGCGAATGAAACCCTTATCCAGAAGCTCTTGAAGCTGCTCTTTCAGTTCTTTCAACTCAGCTGGTGCCATCCGATAAGGAGGAACGGATATGGGATGAGTGCCCGACACCAAGTCAATACCAAAATCAATATCCCTGTCCGGCGGCATGCCCGGCATGTCTGAGGGGAATACATCTGGGAAGTCCCTCACAACAGGTACAAAATCAATGCTAGGAGACTCGACTCCCACATCTCTCACAAAAGCTAAGTACGATAGAAACCCTTTTTCAACCATCTTCTGAGCTTTTAAGAACGAAATAACACGGCTAGGGACGAAATCGGTCGAACCCCGCCACTCGATCTGAGAAATACTAGGAATGGCCAATGTAACTGTCTTAGCATGACAGTCCAATATAGCATGGTACGGAGACAACCAGTCCATACCCAATATAACGTCACCCAACAATAACAAATCTGCCTGGGTCTCTAGAGCCCCAATAGATATAACACAGGATCTATAGACATGATCCACAATGATCGTATCACCCACGGGGGTGGATATATGAACAGGTAAATCAAGACAACCACGACTCGCGCCCAAATGATGTGCAAAATAAGAGGACACGTAAGAATATGTGGACCCTGGATCAAATAGAACAGAGGCATCTCTGTGACAGACAGAAATGATACCTGTAATCACTGCATCGGAGGCAACCGCATCACGCCTGTCAGGAAGTGCATAGAACCGTGCCTGGCCTCCACCAGATCTCTCCTCGCCCCTGGGGCGACCACGAGAAGACTGACCTCCACCTCTACTAGACTGAGATGGTGCTGAAGAGGGGGGCTGATCCTTCTGCCGAGTCCTGTCCCTACGGAGTCGAGGGCACTGTCTCCTCATATAGCCAAACTCGCCACACTCATAACATGCACCTGGTGCTGGAGAAGGGGACTGAAGAGAACCCCTCGCCGCAGAAGAACCCTGGGCTGATGAAGTAGGTGTTGCACCCTGGGCTGGAAGGGCACTAAGCGATGACTGACCCTGCTGAAACCCCTGTCGACCACGACCATAAGAACCTCCGCTCTGCTCCGGGCGGCCTGAATGAGAAGGTCTAGATGAGCGACCTCTGCTCTGCTGTAGATGGAGCACCACTGAAACTGCCAGAACCACGAGGCCTCTTGGCCTCCCGCTCCTCTCTCTCTCGGCGACGATCCGCCTCAATGGAGCGTGCCATATCAACAACTTGCTCAAATGATGATGACAAAACTCTCTCTCTGGTCATAAGAATGCGGCTAGAGTAGTTGAGGCCATCAATGAACCTCCTGATCCTCTCCCTATCATTAGGGATCATCCATATGGCATGCCTAGCCAACTGTGTGAATCTAAGCTCATACTGAGTCACAGACATGTCGCCCTGAACCAACCACTCGAACTGGCGACGTAGCTCCTCGCGACGAGACTGAGGTACATATTTCTCTAGAAAGAGAGTAGAGAACTGCTGCCATGTGAGAGGTGCCGCTCCTGCAGGCCTACGCCTCTCAAACTCCTCCCACCAATCAAATGCGGGACCAGTGAACTGAAAAGTAGTAAATGAAACTCCGCTGGACTCAAGAATACCAGCCGTCCGCAACATCCTCTGACACTTGTCCAAGAAACCCTGGGCATCCTCGCCCTCAATGCCACTGAAATGGGGTGGCTGAAGTCTACCAAATCTCTCAAGACGACGCTGCTCGTCATCGGGCATAACCTGAACCATATGCTCTGGAGCTGAAGCTGGTGCAGCTGGAGGAATAATCGGTGCAACCACCTGAGCGGGGACCGCCTCTGGCGTCTGATGTCCCTGAACAACCGGGTTAGGTGTGCGAGCTGCAGGGGTTTGCTGACCACCCCCTGTCTGAGATATCGCTGCAGTGGCAGTAGCTGAAACTACTTGAGCCAAACCGGAACACACTGATAATATCTTAGCAAGAGTCTCCTGAAGACCAGGAATAGCAATAGATACAATCTGGCCCTGAACTGGGGCTGCTGGAGCATCAACCACTGGGGCTGCTCCTGAACTGGTACAACAGGCGGGTCAGCTGGCACTGCCTCAGCCGCCCTACCCCTACCTCTAGCACGACCGCGCCCACGGCCTTTAACAGGTGGCAATGGAGGTCGTCCACCTCGTCCTGATGCTCGCGTTCTCGCCATCTGCGAGAGAATAGAATATAGAAGTTCAGTTCTCAGAACAACAAGATTGCACGACGGAGTTCAAGAAAAGTGAAGTGTTTCCTAAAGGTTCGTAGCCTCCCGAGGATAAGTACAGGCGTCCCCGTACCAATCCACAAGACTCTACTAACCGGCTCAAGACTCATGAGGCCTAGTAAACCTCGGCTCCGATACCAACTTGTCACGACCCCAAATCCGGTCGTGATAGCGCCCAGCACAATGCTAAGCCAGCCTGACCAATCAATATCAACCACGGAGCTAGAAGCTCTCTTTAGCCCATTTAAGCATATTAATTCACGAAATAACAGCGATACATATAATGAAAATGGGGAACCAAGTCCCATGATACATCAACTCCTATAGACCGAAGGGTCAAGAGTCATGAGCCTCTACTGAACATGAGTGTATAGAGGTTTACAAGGCACCAAGTGCGGAAAGAAAAGTCAATGCAAAATCAAGAGACAGTAAGAAGGAATATTGGGTCCTGCGGACTCTGCAGCTACCTCGAATATCCACAAATATCGCCTCGCACAGCTATTGGATCACTGCTGAGAGGTGCAGGGAGTAAAATGAGTACTGCCAGACTCAGTGGTAATAAACAGGGGTAAGACAGTGCAGATAAGAAATCCGCAATAAAGCAGTATGTAAAGTTGTAATCAAATACCCTGTAACAGAACCAATATCAACTGTACCTGTACCAACAAGTACGAGCAAAACAGTATAACAACTACGAGATGTAGCTAAATGCAATGCAATGCATGATATAACCGCTACGGCGTGTAGCCCGATCCAAATTTGGTACCCGTGCTAACTGTGGGGGTTCAGACTCCGGAGGGGCTCCTACAGCCCAAGCACAATATCACTGCGGCGTGCAGTCCGATCCAACATATATACTGCTGCGACGCACAGCCCGATCCACTACCAGTCAGCTAATATGCAAATACAGCCTCGCAGGCTCAAAAGTAGTTTTGAAAACCCTTTTTTTTTATTATTTTTCAGTTGGAAAACAGTAATACCAAGTTCCAGAGATTGGAAATAGCATGATAATAGAAATAGCTACGAACTGGTAGTAACTAACATGTAAATATGATAAGACAATGATAACGATCCTCGCGGGATCCAATAACTGGCTCACGGCCCACAAGTATACTCAACCACCCAAGAAGGGGGTTCAACGGCTCAAGAGTAGCCAATATCACAGTATAATATGCAACCATCCGAGAAGGAGGTTCGACGGCTCATGAATAGCCTAATATCATAACACAGTATCAGCAAGTCGGACTAAGCCATAGTCCCTAATCACAATCGACCCCGCACTCACATGAGAGTACGTGTCTCGCTGCTATACAGCGTCACAAAGTGGTATACCGGGGTTTCAAACCCGCTGGTCATCACCCACATCTATTACTCACCTCAAAACGGCGCGACGACTACTCCGCAATGCCCTTGCCACGAGAGTCAAGCTCCGCACGCGTAGAATATGATCAAATACAGTAGAAACACAAAAAATTAGGCCAATGGGACGACCCCCAATCAAAACAACTCAATTTACATCAAAATTCCCAAAGTTGTCAAAACCCGACTTTCGGTACGCTTCTCGAAAAATTACAAAAGTCACATATTCGGAACCCTCATCTCAATACGAGTCTAAGCATATCTATTTTACCAAATTCGGACTCCATTTGCCCATTCAAAACCTTGATTTTCTAAAGTTCAAGCCTAGGGCTAAATCCTCCTTAATTTACCCCAAATTCCTCCATTTTCATGACATAATTGCATGATATTACCAATACTAATCATAGTTTAAGTCCATAGTTGATTACCTGATGATTTCCCTTGAGTTTCTCTTCAAAATCGCCCAAATCGCCTCTAAAGCCGAGACCCAAATGTGTGAAATGTTTCTGAAATTTTCTAACTTCTAATACAATTAATTCACTACGATTTTCGCTTCTGCGGACCATTTTCCGCCCCTGCGGAACCGCTTCTGCGACCAATTTGTTGCTTCTGCGAACCCAGGCCTATTTGGCCATTTCCGCTCCTGCGAGACACGGACCGCTCCTGCGGGTCCGCTTCTGCGGATAACCTTCCGTCCCTGCGGTGTTTCCCGCTTCTGCGACCAGGCGTCCGCCTCTGCGGACTCGCCTAAGCGGCTACCCTTCCGCTTCTGTGGTCCTTCACCTCATGGCCCTGGGCCGCTTCTGCGGCTCACCTTCCGCTCCAGCGGTGCCGCCCCTGCGGGCCTAGCTCCGCTTCCGCGATCAACAGCGCTTTTGCGCTCCAGTATCCGCTTCTGCGGACTCGCTCCTGCGCCCCCATTTCCGCAGGAGCGAAAACAACAGAACCAGAATCACAAACCTGCAATTTTCCATGTTTTTCTCCCGTTTAGCCATCCGAAAACACCCCGAGGCCTCCGGGACCCCATCCAAACACACCAACACATCCTAATACCTTATTCGAACTTGGTCCAATCCTCAAAACACGTCTAATAACATCAAAACAGATAATTCACATCGAATTCAAGCCTAATTTCCTTAAAATATTCCGCATTACACATTCCATCAAAAACCCGACCAAACGACGTCCGAATGACCTGAAATTTTGCGGACATATCCAAAATCACATAGCGAAACTACTGCAACTGTCGAAATTCCATTCCGACTCCCGGATCAAAATCTCACCTACCGTTCGGATTACGCCAAAATTCAACCTTAGCCAATTCAAGCCTATTTCTACACCGGACCTCCAAATTTAATTCCGATCGCTCCCCTAAGTCACAAATCACCTCCCAGAACTAACCGTATCATCAGAATCCGATTCCGAGCCCTCTAGCTAAATAGTCAACTTCGGGTTGACTTTCCTTATTCAAGTTTCCTTCACAAAGGCTATATGCCTCATTTCCAATCCAAATCACTCCTAACTCACCCGATAGACTTTAACACTGATATAAAAGCATAAAACATACAATTTCAACATAACGGGATGGTAATTCCCGTGATGACGGGCCGGGTCGTCACAGAAGATCATCTACATTAGTGACACAGATACGCCCCTGCATCCTCATAACTCTATCATCCCCGATGGTAACGTCTCGAGCATCACCAAGCCGAACTCTATCTTGAAGGACAAGCAAATAAGGGTCGTCGAACTGATGCTCCCTGATGCGGTCAAATAGAGAAGACCGAGAAACCACACAAACCAGAACCCGGCAAGGCTCCGAAAGATCCAGTCTAACAAACTGCCTGGCTAAAGCCTGAACATCCATCGCCATAGGCCTCTCCGAAGCTGGTAGATATGCCAAACTCCCCAAACTCTCTACCCGACAACTCAAGGCATCGGCAACCACATTAGCCTTGCCCGGATGATAGAGAATAGTAATATCATAGTCCTTCAGTAGTTCCAACCATCTCCTCTAACGCATATTCAGGTCCTTTTTCTTAAGCAAGTGTTGCAAACTCCGGTGATCAGTGTAGATCTCACAAGGAACCCCATACAAGTAATGACGCCAAATCTTCAAGGCGTGAACAATGGCAGCTAGTTCCAAATCATGAACAGGATATTTCTTTTCATGCACCTTCAGCTGTCTGGACGCGTAGACAATCACCCTACCATCGTGCATCAATACTGCGTCGAGCCCAACTCGTGAGGCATCACAAAATACAGTATAGGACCCCGAGCCTGTAGGAAACATCAATATAGGGGCTGAAGTCAAAGCAGTCTTAAGCTTCTGAAAGCTCGCCTCACACTCATCTGTCCACTGAAAAGGGGCACCCTTTTGGGTCAACCTGGTCATAGGCGCTGCACTCGAAGAAAACTCCTCTACGAAACGACGGAAATAGCCCGCCAAACCAAGGAAACTGCGAATCTCAGTAGCGGAGGAGGGTCTGGGCCAACTCTGCACGGCCTCCACCTTCCTCGGATCTACTCGAATACCATCACTCGACACCATGTGGCCCGAAAATTCCACTGAACTCAACCAGAATTCACATTTAGAGAACTTGGCATAAAGCTGCTTCTCCCTCGGAATCTGAAGCACTATCCTCAAATGCTGCTCGTGCTCTTCCCGACTTCGGGAATATACTAGAATATCATCAATGAAGACAATCACGAACGAGTCCAGATAAGGCCTGAACACACTGTGCATCAAATGCATAAAGGTTGCTGGGGCATTAGTCAGCCCAAAAGACATTACAAGGAGCTCGTAGTGGCTATACCGAGTCCTAAAGGCAGTCTTCGGGATATCTGGCTCCCGAATCTTCAGCTGATGATACCCAAAGCGCAAATCAATCTTAGAAAACACCTGTGCGCCCTATAGCTGTTCAAACAAATCATCAATGCGAGGCAAAGGATATCGGTTCTTCACTGTAACCTTGTTCAGCTGACGATAGTCAATATACATACGCATAGAACCGTCCTTTTTCTTCACAAACAACATAGGAGCACCCCAAGGCGAAACACTGGGTTGAATGAAACCCTTACCCAATAACTCCTGTAACTGATCCTTCAACTCCTTCAACTCAGGAGGAGCCATACGGTACGGTGGAATAGAAATGGGCTGAGTGCCCGGCAGCAAATCAATAGCAAAATCAATATCTCTGTCGGGCGGCATGCCCGGGAGATCAGCTGGAAATACATCAGCAAAGTCACGTACCACCGGAACAGAATCAATAGAGGGAGTGTCAATACTGACGTCCCGCACATAAGCTAAATAAGCAGCACACCCCTTCTCAACCATATGCTGGGCTCTGAGGAAGGAAATGGCACGGCTAGGGGTGTGATCTAGAGTACCACTCCACTCAATGCGTGGAATGCCTGGCATAGCCAGCATCACGGTCTTGGCGTGACAATCAAGAATAGCCTAATGGGGTGACAACCAGTCCATGCCTAGGATAATATCAAAATCGACCATCCCGGGCAACAATAGATCTGCTTTGGTCTCAAAACTACAAATGGTAACCAAACACGACCGACATACACGGTCCACAGCCAAAGAATCACCCACCGGAGTGGAATCATAAATGGGGGCACTCAAAGAATCCCGAGGCACACCCACATGAGAAGAAAAGTAAGAAGACACATATGAAAAAGTGGAACCAGGGTCGAATAGGACCGATGCCTCCCTGTGACTAACCAGAATAATACCTGTGATAACAGAATCAGATGCAACAGCTGCGGCGCGATCAGGAATAGCATAGAATCTGGTCTGTCCCCTCTCTCGAGGGTGGCCTCTAGCACCCTGATCCCCGCCCCTGGCTGGCTAAGCAGGTGGAGTGGCAGCTGGAGCTGGAATGATGGCCTACTGGCCCTGAGAACCGCGCTGATACTGCGAAGACTGAGGAGGTGCTCCCCTCCTACGCCTGGGGCACTCCCTGACCAGATGGCGAGTATCCCCGCACCCAAAGCAAGCTGTGGGAGGACACGGTGGCTGTGACTGACCGGCCTCACCCCCACTAGCCTGACCTCTGGAAGGACCCCGCGTAGGAGGTGCAATGGAAACTGGGGGAGCATAATAAGGCTCCTAATGTGCTGGAAGAGCTGGAGTACTACCGACTGCTGGCAATGCTGAGTGAACTGGCCGACCGGAATAACCCCTGCCAAAATGCGGGCACCAGAGAAATGGCCCGACTCACGAGACCTCTTGGCCTCTCTCTCTCTCCCCGCTCTCTAGGGAGCATACTCTCGATCCTCCTGGCAATGCTCACTGCCTGCTGATAAGATATATCTGTCTCCAACTCTCTGGCCATGCTGGACTGGATCGGCGGAATCAAGCCCTCAATAAATCTCCGCACCCTCTCCCGGACCGTGGCTACCAAAGCCGGTGCATGCCTGGCTAGACGGGTAAAACTGATAGCATACTCTGATACTGACATGGGGCCCTGTCGCAACCGCTCAAACTCCGAGCGCCAAGAATCCCTAAGGCTATGGGGAGCAAACTCCCTCAAAAACAGATCTAAAAACTGCATCCAGGTCAATGAAGCAGACTCCTCCGGACTATCCAACTCATACATGCGCCACCAATCAAAAGCGGCCCTACGAAACTAAAAAGTAGTGAAGGAAACCCCGCTGGTCTCCACAATCCCCATAGTACAAAGAATATGATGACACTCCTCTAGAAAACCCAATGCATCATCTAAAGCCAACCCACTGAACACTGGAGGGTCATATTTCTTGAACCGCTCCAATCTGCGCTGCTCATCCTCAGAGGCAGCTGGCCCTCCTCCGGGTTGTGCTGGGGCAGCAGGAGGCATAACCATAATCTTTGGAACTTGTCCCACTGGCACTAGCTGCTCAGGTGTAGCGGCTGCGGGAGTCTGGGTCCCTCCCCCGGCCTGGGATGTAGCTGCAGTGAGAGGAAGCAACCCTGCCTGAGCCAAAGTGGTATACATACTCATGAACTGGGCCAGGGTCTCCTGTAATGCTGGAGTAGTAGCAGCTGTAGTCTGTGTACCAGGTGCCTGTGCTCCAACCTGGTCTACCTATGGCACCTCAGCGGCGGCGCGCGCGGGTGCTGTTGCTACACCTCGGGCGCGTCCTCGTCCTCTACTTCGGCCCCGGTCTCTAACGGCGGCAACAGGGGGCGCGGGTACCTGATCGTCGTGAGTAGCACGTGTCCTCACCATCTGTGAGAGAATAGAAAGCAATAGTTTAGATTTGGTGCCAAAAATGTCGCACGACAAGGAATCTAAAAGAAACGAAGAGTTTCCTAAACAGTTACATAGCCCCTCAAAGATAAATACAGATGTCTCCGTATCGATCAGCGAGACTCTAAGTAACCGGTCTGTGTCCCATGACTCCTATGAACCTAGAGCTCTGATACCAACTTGTCACGACCCTAATTCACCAATCGTGAACATGTCATGACGGAACCTCTCCCCACGACTAGGTAAGCCTAACACGTTGCAGAATATTCTAGTTTATGAACAATTAATAAGAAATAGCGGAAAAATAATATAAAAAGGAAATGTAATCCGTGCCGCTTGGCATATACAACCGTTAAACACACGGTATAAAACATCACCAAGACCCGGAATCCTACGGGCAACACAGACTAAAAGAGAGTATACAACTGAGGCTCTATGTGTCTAGAGTATCTAACAACGAAATGAAGGAAAACATCTTCTAATACTATCAGAATAGAAGGAGGGCCTCCGGATCCGCGGACGTAGCAGATCATACCTCGAGGTCTCCCAAAGTGCTGCTGAATCACCTAGTATGAGCATGTCCTGATGTACCTGGATCTGCACAACAAAAGTGTGCAGAAGAGTAGCATGAGTACACCACGGCGGTACTGAGTAAGTGCCAAGCCTAACCTCGATGGAGTAGTGATGAGGAAGGTCAGGGCCCTACTGAGAGAAAACAATAACATAATGATATTAACAAGATTAAGCAGTTTAAATGACAATAGTTTTTAAGTAACAACAATAAAGTGATTACTGCAACCGTCTACAATTAAATAACAACAAGTAACAAACTCAATCAATAACTCAGGATCTTCGGGAATCGAACTCGCAGTCCCTACTAATAACTCAGGATCTCCGGTAATCGAAACCCGCAGTCCCTACCAATAACTCGGGATCTCGGGAATCAAACCCGCAGTCCCTACCAATAACTCAGGATCTCGGGAATCGAACCCGCAGTCCCTACCAATAACTCAGGATCTCGGGAATCGAACCCGCAGTCCCTACCAATAACTCAGGATCTCCGGGAATCGAACCCGCAGTCCCTACCAATAACTCAGGATCTCCGGGAATCAAACCCGCAGTCCCTACCAATAACTCAAGATCTCCGGCAATAGAACCCGCAGTCCCTACCAATAACTCAATTAAAGAAAAACACACAGGGAGAGTATAATATGTTTAATTACATCTTCACCGAACCTAGTGCCGCCAATTTATCAAGAAGTTCAAGTAAGTCAACTAGACAATTAAACATGTTGAATCCTAGTCAATCATGCTTTTCTAACTAATACCGGGTAAAAATAACGCTTTTATCGGCTAAAAACAGGAATATCACTAATCGGACAATTCAAGTAAAGTGTGTGTTACAACAACCAGCGCATGTACACGCCCGTCTCTCGCGTACAAGGCATTTAAACTATCACATAATATCCTAGGAATGAAAGTTCCCCCACACAAGGTTAGAAATGCCACTTACCTCAATTCTGGTACAAAACCGCTAAGAGACAACTCTATTGCCATGCATGTCGGCCTCCACAGTCATAGTATCTGATAAAAATCAATAGAATCACATCAAAATAGGCTAATTGAGCATTACACAATCAAAACAATTCAAACTACACCAAAAACCCACAAGTTGCTTAATCACTGATCTCAGTCCCGGAATTTGAAATCACAGTATTGAAATGCTAAGTCACCAGTTTTTGCAAATTAAATAAAAGTTAAAGTATTTTTCATAAATTGTGAATTGGAACTGGGATTAAGAAAAATGAATTGTTTTGTGACTTATCTGATTATTGTGGACTGAGGATGGATCGGGCTGCACGCCGCAGCGGTTATTATGATATGAGGATCGGGCTGCACGCTGCAGCGGTATTTGTGCTTGGGCTGTAGGAGCCCCTCCTGAGTCTGTATACACCCCCAGTGAGCGCCGTCGACGTTAAATGGATCGGGCTACATGCCATAGCGGTTATGTGTATTGCATTGCATCTTTATCTGTTGAATTATTCCGTGGTAGCTGTATTGTACTGTTGATGCTAGTTCGTAGGAGATTCGGACTGTAGTTTAGCTTCATATTGTGGTATTCTTTGGATTTCCTTTTTTCAGCTACTTTTATATATTTATTACTCACTGAGTACTTAGTACTCACTCCTGCTCCCTGTACCTTTTGTGTGCAGACTCAGGTACTCAGGAGTAGTAGACAGGCAATTCCAGCTTTTGCAGAGTCATACCGAGTTGCTGAGGTAGTTGTCGACATTCGCAGAACCTAGCTTCTCCTCCTCTTTCCAGTTGTTATTTTATATATAGACTTGAGTATTTCCATACATTATTCTCTATCTCTGTTGGTTTTTATTAGAGGATCTAGACTTGTGACTCCAGATCTTTGGGAGTGTCAGTTGTTTTGCACTTTTCAGTGCTTTGTTCGTTATTATTATTATTGGAGTTCTTTGACTAATATATTCTTCTTGGGATGTCCATTTGGGACTGATATTCGTTATGATAATTAATTGTTGGTCTGGCTGGCCTAGATTAATTGTTGGGCGCCGCCATCACGACCGGATTTGGGTCGTGACACTAATGCTTTGGTTGCTCTCGCACAACCATAATTCTTGTTGTCGGTATTGATATCCCTCTTTAAAGTACAATATATAGTCGTTCGTACAAGAAAATATATTAAGATAAATATAGTCCAATATTTATAATATTTGTACTTGAGCTTTACTTATTATAATTGCAAAACATAAACATACAGAAATTATTTTCATAAAAATTAAAAGGAATATTTCCTTAGTTTCGAGAGACAAATATTGAATTTAGGGACAAGCACATACGTAAAAGCATATTGATTTGTATCATCTTTGATTGTGCGACATTGTATGGTCTTTTGGTTCTTAATACTATATTAACCTTTTTTACTTTATGTTCTAAACTTTTTTAATCTCTAAATCTCTTTTATGGGATAAATTATCTGCTCTAAGATTTTTTTGTTTTAACTTGAAAAATAATTTTACTCATATAATAAATTTAAAAATAATTGAACTGTAATTTCTTGCTAAATAATTAATTAAAAGATTTAGTTATTTGGTCTTAACATAAAGGATAATTTATCTTATGTTTATTTAATTTCTTAATATTAGTTCATCTCATGCCTTAAATATTTAAACGTAACTATAATTTTATCCACTATAAACTTTATTCTCAAAGAGTAAAAAGATCGATATGATATTTTACTTTTAGATCTTTATATATACAAATTGTTAGGGGTATTGAATTTTACCAATCTTTTTCTTTCTCTTTCTCACACATTTATATTTGTAAATATTTTCTTAGTTGCTTTTTAATAGTTTGGTATATTTTTCAATGTTATATGAAAATTTAATAACAAAATAATAATATTTGAGTAGGAAAGCAGTTCAAAATTTAAATATAATATAAAAATATATTACATGAGAATATTCTTTTCTCAATTTCAATTTTGTATGCGGTGTATTTAATATTACTGTTTTTTCTTGTGTTGGACAATGTATTACCAATATGAGGATTCTTATGAAATTAGATTCCTGCATATTTTGAATAAGAAAGAATGTAATAGACAAATTTTATTAAAATTAAAATCTTAAATATGTAAAAAATAAAAATAGAAAGCATTGTAGTACAAAGAAATAGGTTATTATAGTTATGTCCTTTCCCTCTAGCTTCTTGTGTTTAATATTATAGGGATATTTTGGTCTATAAGCATTTTATTCGTGCTTTTATAATAAATATATACTCTCCCTTTTTAAATGGATTTGAAAAATATAATACCTTCTCTAATTAATTTAGTAACAGCACAATAAAAAAAATATTAAAATTAAATTAGTAATTAAAATTTTTAAGAAGTATATCCTAAAAGTAAAAGAATTACATGGCTAAAATATGTCTGTAAAGTAATTATACTAATTTGAATAGGAATGAAATCAATCCAATTTTTTTTATCTAAATTCTAACTGGACATAATTCACGTTATCAATTCAAAGTGGGATTGTAATTACGTAAAGTTTGGACAATGTATTACCAATATGAGGATTCTTATGAAATTGGATTCCTGCATATTTTTAATAACAAAGAATTTAATAGACAAATTCTATTAAAATTAAAATCTTAAATATTTAAAAAATAAAAAAATAGAAAGTATTGTAATAAAAAGAAATAGGTTATTATAGTTATGTCCTTTCCCTATGGCTTCTTGTGTTTAATATTATAGGGATATTTTGGTCTATAAGCATTTTATTCGTGCTTTTATAATAAATATATACTCTCCTTTTTTGAAATGGATTTGGAAAATATAATACCTTCTCAAATTAATTTAGTAACAGCATAATATAATAAATATTCAAATTAAATTAGTAATTGAAATTTTTAAGAAGTATATCCTAAAAGTAAAAGAATTACATGGCTAAAATATTTCTTTAAAGTAATTATACTAATTTGAATAGTAATATATATATATATATATATATATATATATATATATATATATATATATATATATATATATATATATATATATATATATATATATATATATATATATATATATATATATATATATATATATATATATATATATATATATATATATATATATATATATATATATATATATATATATATATATATATATATATATATATATATATATATATATATATATATATAATTTGACTTTACATTAGGTAAACAAGTATTCGTTCTCATCAGCAAATTAAAAGCCCTAATGAACTTTTTACTCTTTTCTTCTTTCCAACCGCGCGCACCAGACGCTCTCTTTCTTACCAAATCTTCACTTCCAAAATCCATACACTCGAAACACCAGCTAGCGCCACCAAAACACCAGCTAGCACCACCGAAACACCAGCTAGTGTTGCCAGAATTGGAAACGCGAGAGGAACTTTTGAAGCTTGTGAAAAAAAAATTCCTGGTGATTTTGCTGCATTGTCTATTTTCGAAAATCGGTATAGAATCCTAGAAAAAGATCCATCTTTCTTGTTCAGAGGTTTTTGTTTTACTGTCTAAAAGCTGCAACAATAAACTTAAATCATTTTTTGGTCAGCTTCACAGTTATATCAGGTAAAAGAGTTGCTTGTTCTTCATCTGGGATTATGTTATTTTTGTTGTTTCATCTGTTTGTAGGTCTTTGAGAAGTTGAATGTAACGACCCGACCGGTCGTTTTTGAAAATTATGCCCCGATCCCCAATCTAACTATTTCCCTAAGTTCATTTCTTCTATTGTAGTTCGCCGGGAGGTTCGGTTATAGAATTTGAAGCGTTTTGGGACACTTAGCCCCTAAATGAGAGCCTTATAGTTGAAAAATGGCCCGTATTTGGAATAGCATTAAGACGACCTCGGAATGGAAATCTGATGGTTCCATTAGCTCCGTTAGTTGATTTTGGGGTTGGGAGCGCGTTCGGAATGTATTTTGGAGGTCCGCAGCTCAATTAGGCTTGAAATGCTGAAGTTTGAAATTTTGGCGAATCCGAACGATAGGTGAGATTTTGATCCGGGGGTCAGAATGGAATTTCGACAATTTCTGTAGCTTTGTTATGTGATTTTGGATATGTCCGCAAATTTTCAGGTTATTCGGACGTCGTTTGGTCGGGTTTTTGATTAAATGCGTGTTTTGGAAGTTTTAGAAGAACTTAAGCTTGAATTCGATGAAATTTGATGGTATTGGCGTTGTTTGATGCATGTCGATGATTGGAACAAGTTTGAACGATGTTTTAGGAGGTGTTAGTATTTTTGGTTGAGGTCCCGGGGGCCTCGGGGTGATTTCGGATGGTTAACGGGAACTTTTGAAGTTGGAAAACTTCATAATAGGCGAAGATGTAAATGAGTGTGCACAAGACCTCACTTTAAACGATCATATCTCCCGTTATATAAAGAGTTGTGTGAGCTACAACCTATCAAATTAAAGCCCTTTGAGTCTAGTTTCCAACGCAACAAACCGTTCGTCATTTGGAGGTGTAAACAAAAAGTTATGATCATTTTTCTGGTCATGTGTCAGTAGCGCGGCCTTAGCGCGGGAGCACTAGTTGCTCGCGCTAATGGATTATTTACTGCCTCAACCCGCGCTAGTAGCAGGCCCTAAATATACCTAAGGACGGGAAATGACAGATTTTGAGTCATTTCTCAAGCCTAGGGCTTCCCAACACCCCCAATTCGACCAAGGCACTCAATTGCACTCCTAAGGTAAGCTTTTAAGTGTGTTTTCATGGTGATTTCTCTTCTCAATCACTAGTTACAACATGATTTTTGGTTGAATTTCATAGGATTTCTTCAAAATCTCAAGAACAGCCCAAAGTTTGTCTTTCAAGATTTGATCTACAAGAGGTAATCCTACACCTTAGACTTACACATATGGTGTTATTATGAGAATATGAGTATGAATCAAGTATTACAACTTATGGCATGGTAATTGGAAGTCATAAAATTCCCAATTTAAATACATGAACATGGTAGGGATTTAAATGTGTTTATTTGATGGAATTTTTGCTGGTTGAGTGTGAATGGATGGTCATACAGGTGTATTTGGAAGTTATAAATTTGTTAGGAATGATGGTGAGATGAATTGTTGGTTAATGGTGATAGTTGGAAGAACCAATACTATAGTTATGAGGTAAAAATAACCATGCCTACAAGGTGTTTGATAATATGCCTAAATGGCATAAGTTATGGAATTTATGATCAATATTGGCCCTATTGAATGTTGAATTGTAGATTGAAGTTACATAACTATATTGGATCATCGTAGTATCATTAAGGGGCAAATTTCGGATATGTATGGCTAAAAACGCCGTCTTTTAGAAATCGAGCTTCATCGATGTTTGTGTGATCTTGGTCATTTTTCATAATTTTTCGTATTAGCTTAGAATTTAATTGTAGAATACATTACTTGAATTATTATTTACAATTTGCAATTTAATTGGATAGAGTTGAGCCACTCGGATTCGGATACTCGTGGCAAGGGAGTCGTTTCTTAGCGGCTTTGTACCGGAATTGAGGTAAGTGGCTTGTCTAACCTCGTGTGGGGGAACTTCCACCCCTAGGAGTTTTATGTGAAAGTTTAAATGCCTTGTACGCGAGGTGACGAGCGTGTACATGCGCTGGTTGTTGAACACATACTTTATATAAAATGCCTAATTTGTGATATCCCTGTTTTTAGCCGATTAATCTGATATTCTTACCCGGTAGCAGTTAGAAAATCATGATTTGGTAGTACTTTATGACTAGTTGCCTAATTGTCTTACTTGAGCTTCTTGATAGTTGTTGGCACTAATTTTGGTAAAGTTGTAGTTAAGCATATTATATTCTTTTTGCGTTTTCCTTTATTTGTTATGTTTGTGGACTGCGGGTTCAATTCCCGGAGACCCAGGGCTGTGGGTTCGATTCCCAGAGACCCGACGTGATATTGGTAGGGACTACGGGTTCGATTCCCGAGATCCTGAGTTATTGGTAGGGACTACGGGTTCGATTCCCGAGATCCCGAGTTATTGGTAGGGACTACGGGTTCGATTCCCGAGATCCTGAGTTATTGGTAGGGACTACGGGTTCGATTCCCGAGATCCTGAGTTATTGGTAGGGACTACGGGTTCGATTCCCGAGATCCCGAGTTATTGGTAGGGACTGCGGGTTCGATTCCCGGAGATCCTGAGTTATTGATTATTTATTGAGACATGGGCTGCGGGTTCGATTCCCGGAGACCCAGAGGTACTGTCAATGGGACGGTGGGTTTGATTCCCACAGGTCCCGGACGTGTTTTATTGAGTTGGTTATTTGTTGTTAGCTTAATTGTAGACGGTTGCAGTATTCATTTTATTGTTGTTATTGCGGGAGTTATTATCATTTAAACTGTTTATTATTGTTATCATCATCATATTATTGTTTCTCAGTAGGGCCCTGACCTTCCTCGTCACTACTCCATCGAGGTTAGGCTTGGCACTTACCGAGTACCGCCGTGGTGTACTCATGCTACTCTTCTGCACACTTTTGTTGTGCAGATCCAGGTACATCGGGAGAGGCTCATATTAGGTAATTCAGCATCATTTTGGGAGATCTCGAGGTATGATCTGCTACGTCCGCGGATCCGGAGGCCTTCCTTCTATTCTGATAGTATTAGTAGATGTTTTCTCTCATGTCTTTGTTAGATACTCTTCACACATAGAGCCACAGTTGTATTCTCTCTTTTAGTCTGTGTTGCCCGTGGGGTTCCGGATCTTGGTAGTGTTTTATTTATTGTGTGACGGATGTATGTGCCAAGCGGCACGGATTACATATCTTTTTATGCTATTTTCCGCTGTTTCTTATTTAAGTGTTTATAACTTGTATCTTCCGCAACGTGTTAGGCTTACCTAGTCGTGGGGACTGGGTGCCATTACGACATGTTCACAAATGGTGAACTAGGGTCGTGACATCGGTATAGAATCCTAGAAAAAGATCCATCTTTCTTGTTCAGAGGTTTTTGTTTTACTGTCTAAAAGCTGCAACAATAAACTTAAATCATTTTTTGGTCAGCTTCACAGTTATATCAGGTAAAAGAGTTGCTTGTTCTTCATCTGGGATTGTGTTATTTTTGTTGTTTCATCTGTTTGTAGGTCTTTGAGAAGTTGAATATTTTTTCATTATTTCAAGATTCATCTCAGAATTTTGTTGTATACCAGTTGCAAGTCAAACAGTAGCATGGATATGAGTACTCTTTCATGTATTCTTTAAGTAGTTTTCTGGTTCTTGTGTAGGCTTCTGCTGCGTGATTTATATTCCTTTGCTTGATGAAAGATTGCAATTTTTTTCTTGTTGGATATGAGTACTCTTTCATGTATTCTTTAATTTCGCCCACCTTTAATTGCTTGCTGAATTTTCTGGTTTTTTTGGTTGAAAATTTTGAAAGACTTTGTGGTTGTCTTAGCTAATGTTGTTTTTACCCCTAGGTCATATAATATAAGTGGTCCAAGCTCACATCTTGATAATAGAGGACGGTTGTGGCAGGTAAGACCAGCGCAAAAGGTAATTAACATTTAGCTATGAGGAGTCCCTTGGATTCTCAACCTGAAAGAGAAAATAAGAAAAAGATTCATAAAGTTGACCTCATGTAGTTTGGAGTTGAGAAAGATTGATTGATAAATTTGTGATTTGTCTTGAAAGGAAAAAGAAGCTGCTTCTTGATGTGGATAATGATGCTTATAAATAAATCACCTACATATATCTATCTGAAAATTCCCTACATTTAGTTTGGATTCTTGGTTCTAATTTGGCTTTTGCACCTTTCACCTTTTATGATTGAAGTAGCATCATTTATACCTCGCGTTTTCAGATTTCTTTGACAGCTAGTTGTTCTATTTCATGAATTTTGTTTTACCGATTTCCTTTTTATTCCTTTTCTCGATCTTTCGCCGAGGGTCGATTGGAAACAACCTCTCTGCCCTAACGGGTAGGGCTAAGGCCTGTGTACATATTACCCTCCGCAGACCCCACCCCTGGCACTATACTGGGTAGTTGTTGTTGTTGTAGTAGTATACAAAAGATAGAGTTGGAGATGTTATGTATGATAGCGTATGTTTAATTCATTATGAAATTAAGTAAATATTTAACTGGGTTGAAAATTTCTCTATGCATGATTGTCCCTTGCGTTGTATGTCAGAGTGGGTAAAATCAGGATTTCATCCTTGTTAGGGTTTTAGGTGTGTGTGGGTGTTATGGGGGAGAAACTCCATCTTGCTCGTTCCTTTTTCTCTAAAACAGTGAAGTGTAGAAAGTTTCCTCTATGTACAACTTCTCCATATTTTCATACATTCAATTAAGGTAAGTTTTATTTTAAGGCATGTAAATTTTAAGAACTCACGGGACTGTGATCGGAAGCCATGATTTCAAGTCGTAGTAATTTTATGAATAGGTTAGCGTCGCTACTACTGCAGTATTATAAGAAACCTCTGCATTCTCGAGTCAATTAATCATAGTTTTCTTAAAGTTCTTGAAATAATCACCATTATTGTGTTAGTATTAGCTTAAGCATTGCTTTCAATCTGACCAAAAAAAAGGTCAAAGAGGGGCATAAATAGAAAATGATTGTTGTATTTTAGTCTTTCTCAATATGATACATCTTTTCAGCTGCTTTATCTCATTTGTAGAATTTACAAATGCTCTCTTTTCTTATGGTATGGAGATTGGTGGTTGTGTGGTAGCTCTTGTAAAGCTTGGTTGTAATTAAAAAGACGTTGGTTGTGGAATACACCATTATTTAAAGCTTTAGGAGCTTGTGACTATTTGATTTCGTGATGATAGTGTCGATATTGTTGTAGTTTTTAGTTGACATTGGTTGTGATGTTATTATTATAATTCGTGAATTTGAAAGAATAAAGTATACAAAGCTTTCATATACGAGTATATTGGTTGTTATGGCTGTTATAACTTGTGGGAAGTCATATAAGCGGGGAGGTGCTGCCCGTTTTATTATAAATGGGTTGTGGTCGATACATGATACTTCAATCTATATTGCTTTACGGACATAGTACATAGTAAGACTAGTCCATTTGTGGTGCAATATACTGTTTTAATGGATACTAACATATAGTTTTGTGATCTTGCAGTACTGCCGTTTGAACAACGTACCAGTCAATAATCAGTATAGGAGCTGGAACCAAGTACAAAACTATAAGCGCATCTCCTTGCTTGGGTTTAGGTTCGTTGCAGGTCGGCTCGTAAAGGTGTGTCCTTGCCTATTGCGAATTTCTGCAATTGTCCTCCCTTTTTAGTTTAATTAGTTTAATTACGTCTTTATTGCTTTCCTTTTGAATTATATTTTTTCTTTTTCTTTAATAACAAGAATAATTATAATTTAATATTTTTAGTAGTTAATCTTTTTCTTCCTAACGCTGTTAAGATATGTGGAACTACATTTAGTTTTGTGCTCTTTCTTTAAACAAGAAAAGAAAGTTTCAACTATTAGGTGATGATATGCTTTACTAACTTCTGCATAACACCTCAGTTAATCCTAACACCAAAAGAGTAATGTTATCTCTTGCATAGTTGTAGCAAGATCATACTGTCAAATTCCTATTACATATATATCCCAAAACATTCCTGGTAAAAGTAATTCCAAAACTGTTTGTTCGTAAAACTGCATATTGAGTTCACCTCTATAAATTACACAAATTTTCCACCTGACTAATCTTTAGGTTGAACTCTACCTTGCCCTCCCTACGTGAGGGACTAATTAGGTATGCCAATAATTCATATCACTCAAAATAATGTCACACAAGCATCATTATCTATAACATAAAGTTTCTTAATACCATAAGATATTGCTAATAATCACAAATGCCAAAATAAGTTGAAATTAAGATTAAGGAATGGCAATGGTACAATACAAACTGTTCCTATAAGTCTTACATCGATCATATGAATATATGCACCTTATAATTCTAACATACAAACACATATTTACTAAAATTGAGGATCGCTTATGTCACGACCCAAACCCCGGTCGTGATGGCGCCCAACACATTACTAGGAAAGTCCGACCATCTTATCCATTTAAACCAGCCAATTATAACTTAATACTGATTAATCGGCGTAATTAGCCTGTTTTCATAACAAATCAAGAAGTGTAGAAATTAAATACACGAATACAGTCCCAACTAAATCGTGGTGTTGCAAGTCTGAGCCTCTACAAATGAGATCTACTACACAATCAAGTCTAAGCAGAATGGAGATAACAAAATGATAAAAAGGAAGAGGTCAGGTACTGCAGACGTCGGCAGCTACCTCGAAGTCTCCACGGAATGGGGATAATAAAGCAGTTGTGATAGCTCAACTGCCTTCCTAAACCTGTATATTTGTACAAAACGTGCAGGGGAGTGGGGTGAGTATGTTTCAACTCAGTGAGTAACAATAATAAACAATAATTGAAAATTAGAACTCCGGTACTATCACTAAATAGTTCTAAGGCAACCCCACAGGTAAGTCATCACTACGGTGAATACACTCATCTCCAGTCCACATCTATCTCAACAACGTCCCACACTGACCAAATCCTCACTCGTACCGCTACGGTGTACTGCCAACTCAATGTATGTAAATATATACATATGTCTATAATGTATAAGTAATTTGTCACGACCCTAGTTCACCAATTGTGAACATGTCGTGATGGCACCCAGTCCCCACGAACTAGGTAAGCCTAACACGTTGCGGAATATGCAAGTTATAAATACTTAAATAAGAAACAACTGAAAAATAGCATAAAAGATATGTAATCCGTGCCGCTTGGCACATACATCCATCACACAATGAATAAAACATTACCAAGATCCGGAACCCCACGGTAACACAGACTAAAAGAGAAAATACAACTGTGGCTCTATGTGTGAAGAGTATCTAACAACGAAATGAAGAAAAATGTCATATAGTACTACTAGAATAGAAGGAAAGCCTCCGGATCCGCGGACGTAGCGGATCATACCTCGAGGTCTCCCAAAAAGCTGCGAAATCACCTAGTACGAGCCTATCCTGATGTACCTGGATCTGCACAACAAAAGTGTGCAGAAGAGTAGCATGAGTACACCACGGCGGTACTCGGTAAGTGCCAAGCCTAACCTCGATGGAGTAGTGACGAGGTAGGTCAGGGCCCTACTGAGAAAAACAATAATATAATGATGATAACAAAATAAACAGTTTAAATGATAATAATTTCCGAAATAACAACATTATGATGATTACTGCAACTGTCTACAATTAAGCTAACAACAAATAACCAACTCAAATAAACAAATCCAGGACCTGTGGGAATTGAACCCACAGTCCCATTCTCAGTACCTCTGGGTCTCCGGGAATCGAACCCGCAGCCCATGTCTCAATAATATCTCAATAACTCGGGATCTCCGGGAATCGAACCCGCAGTCCCTACCAATAAGTCAGGATCTCGGGAATCGAACCCGTAGTCCACATTTCAATAATCTCAGGATCTCGGGAATCGAACCCGTAGTCCATATTTCAATAATCTCAGGGATCTCGGGAATCGAACCCGTAGTCCTCATTTCAATAATCTCAGGATATCGGGAATCGAAGCCGTAGTCCATATTTTAATAATCTCAGGATCTCGGGAATCGAACCCGTAGTCCATATTTTAATAATCTCAGGATCTCGGGAATTGAACCCGTAGTCCATAACCACAGCAAGTAAAGGAAATACACAGAGAGAAGTATAATATGCTTAACGATAACTTCGCCGATGAACAGCGCCAGGCGATTACCAAGAAAACTCAAGTAAGTCAATTAAGCAACTAGACAGTTAGATTCTATCTAATCATGCTTTCCTAACTACTACCGAGTAGGAATATCGAATTTAACAACTAAAAACAGGAATATCACTCATTGAACATTTTGAGTAAAGTATGTGTTCAACAACCAGCGCATATACACGCCCGTCACCTCGCGTACAAGGCATTTAAAGTATCACATAATATCCTAGGGGTGAAAGTCCCCCACACGAAGTTAGACAAGCCACTTACCTCAATTCCGGTACAAAACCGCTAAGAAATAACCCTCTTGTCGCGAATGTCGGACTCCACAAGTGTAGTATCCGATAAAAATCAATAGAATCACATCAAAATAGGCCAATTGGGCATTACCCAATCAAAATAACTCAAAATACACCAAAACCCACAAGTTGCCAAAACCCGACTTTCGGTACGCTTATCGAAAAATCACGAAAGTTATATATTCGGAACCCTTGTCTCAATACGAGTCTAAGCATATAAAGTTTATCAAACCATCTCCCGGATGATAGAGAATAGTAATATCATAGTCCTTCAGTAGTTCCAACCATCTCCTCTGACGCATATTCAGGTCCTTCTGCTTAAGCAAGTGCTGCAAGCTCCGGTGATCAGTGTAGATCTCAGAAGGAACCCCATATAAATAATGACGCCAAATCTTCAAGGCGTGAACAATGGCAGCTAGCTCCAAATCATGAACAGGGTAATTCTTCTCATGTACCTTCAGTTGTCTCGATGCGTAGGCAATCACCCTACCGTCCTGCATCAATACCGCACCGAGTCCAACTCGTGAGGCATCACAATATACAGTATAGGACCCCGAACCTTTAGGCAACATCAATATAGGGGCCGAAGTCAAAGCTGTCTTGAGCTTCTGAAAGCTCGCCTCACACTCGTCTGTCCACTGAAAAGGGCACCCTTTTGGGTCAATCTAGTCATAGGTGCTGCAATCGAAGAGAACCCCTCTACGAAACGACGGTAATAGCCCGCCAAACCGAGGAAACTGCGAATCTCAATAGCGGAGGAGGGTCTGGGCCAACTCTGCACGGCCTCCACCTTCCTCGGATCTACTCGAATACCATCACTCGACACCACGTGGCCCAAAAATGCCACCGAACTCAACCAAAATTCACATTTAGAGAACTTGGCATAAAGCTGCTTCTCCCTCAGAATCTGAAGCACTATCCTCAAATGCTGCTCGTGCTCTTCCCTACTCCGGGAATATACTAGAATATCATCAATGAAGCCAATCACGAACGAGTCCAGATAAGGCCTGAACACACTGTGCATCAAATGCATAAAGGCCTGCTGGGGCATTAGTCAGCCCAAAAGACATCACGAGGAACTCATAGTGACCATACCGGGTCCTGAAGGCAGTCTTTGGGATATCTGGCTCCCGAATCTTCAGCTGGTGATACCCAGAGCGCAAATCAATCTTAGAAAACACTTGTGCGCCCTGTAGCTGGTCAAATAAATCATCAATACGGGGCAAAGGATACCGGTTCTTCACTGTAACCTTGTTCAGTTGACGATAGTCAATACACATACGCATAGAACCGTCCTTTTTCTTCACAAACAATACAGGAGCACCCCAAGGCGAAACACTGGGTCGAATAAAACCCTTGCCCAATAACTCCTGTAATTGATCCTTCAACTCCTTTAACTCGGGAGGAGCCATACGGTACGGTGGAATAGAAATGGGCTGAGTACCCGGCAACAAGTCAATAGCAAAGTCAATATCTCTGTCGGGCGGCATGCCCGGAAGATCAGCTGGAAATACATCAACAAAGTCACATACCACATGAACAGAATCAATAGAGGGAGTGTCAACACCGACGTCCCGCACATAGGCTAGATAAGCAGCACACCCCTTCTCAACCATACGCTGAGCTCTGAGAAAAGAAATAACACGGCAAGGGGTGTGATATAGAGTACCACTCCACTCAATACGTGGAATGCCTGGCATAGCCAGCGTCACGGTCTTGGCGTGACAATCAAGAATAGCATAGTGGGGCGACAACCAGTCCATGCCCAGAATAATATCAAAATCGACCATCCCGAGCAGCAATAGATCCGCTCTGGTCTCAAAATCACAAATGGTAACCAAACACGACCGATATACGCGGTCCATAGCCAAAGAATCACCCACCGGAGTGGAAACATAAATAGGGGCACTCAAAGAATCCCGAGGCACACCCAGGTGAGAAGCAAAGTAAGAAGACACATATGAAAAAGTGGAACCGGGGTCGAATAGAACCGATGCCTCCCTGTGACTAACCATAATAATACCGGTGATAACAGAGTCAGATGCAACAGCCGCAGCGCGATCAGGAATAGCATAGAATCTGGCCTGTCCCCCCTCTCGAGGGCGGCCTCCGGAACCCTGAACCCCGCCCCTGGCTGGCTGGGCAGGTGGAGTGGCAGCTGAGGCTGAAATGATAGCCTGCTGACCCCGAGAACCACGCGGATGCTGTGATGACCGATGAGGGGCTCCTCTCCTGCGCCTGGGGCACTCCCTAACCAGGTGGCGAGTATCCCCGCACTCAAAACAAGCTCTGGGAGGACACGGTGACTGTGACTGACCGGCCTCACCCCCACTAGTCCGACCCCTGGAAGGACCCCGCGCAGGAGGTGCACTGGAAACTGGGGGAGCATAATAAGGCTCCTGAGGTGCTGGAAGACCTGGAGTACTACCAGCTGCGGGCAATGCCGAGTGAACTGGTCGACCGGAATAACCCCTGCCAAAACGACCGGCTGATGAAGTGCGGGCACCAGAGAAATGACCCGACTCACGAGACCTCTTGGCCTCTCTCTCTCTCTCCGCTCTCTAGGGAGCATACTCTCGATCCTCTTGGCAATGCTAACTGCCTGCTGATAAGATATATCTGTCTCAAGCTCTCGGGCCATGCTGGATCGGATAGGCGGAACAAGGCCCTCAATAAATCTCCGCACTCGCTCCCGAACCGTGGCTACCAAAGCCGGTGCATGCTTGGCTAGGCGGGTGAAACTTATAGCATACTCCGATACTGACATGGAACCCTGTCGCAACCGCTAAAACTCCGAGCGCGAAGAATCCCTAAGGCTCTGGGGAACAAACTCCCTCAAAAATAGATCTGAAAACTACGTCCAGGTCAATGAAGTAGACTCCTTCGGACTATCCAACTCATACGTGCGCCACCAATCATAAGCGGCCCCATAAAATTGAAAAGCAGTGAAGGAAACCCCGCTGGTCTCTACAATCCCCATAGTACGAAGAATACGATGACACTCCTCCAGAAAACCCAATGCATAATCTGAAGCCAAACCACTGAACACTGGAGGGTCATATTTCTTGAACCTCTCCAATCTATGCTGCTCGTCCTCAGAGGCAGCTGGCTCACCTCCGGGCTGTGCTGGGGCGGCAAGATGCATAACCATAATCTCTGGAACCTGTCCCACTGGCACTCGCTGTTCAGGTGTAACGACTGCGGGATTCTGGGCCCCTCCCCTAGGCTGGGATGTAGCTGCAGTGAGAGGAAGCAACCCTTCCTGAGCCAAAGTGGTATACATACACATGAACTAGACCAGGGTCTCCTGTAGTGCTGGAGTAGTAGCAGCTGTAGTCGGTGTACCAGGTGCCTGCGCTCCAACCTGGTCTACCTGTGGCACCTCAGCGGCAGCGCGCGCGGGTGCTGTGGCTGCACCTCGGGCGCGTCCTCGTCCTCTACCTCGGCACCGGCCACTGACGGCGGCAACAGGGGGCGCGGGTACCTGATCATCGCGGGTAGCTCGTGTCCTCACCATCTGTGAGAGAATAGAAAGCAATAGTTTAGATTTTTGATGCCAAAAATGTCGCACGACAAGGAATCCAAAAGAAATGAAGAGTTTCCTAAACAGTTACATAGCCCCTCGTAGATAAATACAGACGTCTCCGTATCGATCAGCGAGACTCTAAATAACCGGTCTGTGTCCCGTGACTCCTATGAACCTAGAGCTTTGATACCAACTTGTCACGACCCTAGTTCACCAATTGTGAACATGTCGTGATGGCACCCAGTCCCCACGAACTAGGTAAGCCTAACACGTTGCGGAATATACAAGTTATAAATACTTAAATAAGAAACAGCGGAAAAATAGCATAAAAGATATGTAATCCGTGCCGCTTGGCACATACATCCATCACACAATGAATAAAACATTACCAAGATCCGGAACCCCACGGTAACACAGACTAAAAGAGAAAATACAACTGTGGCTCAATGTGTGAAGAGTATCTAACAATGAAATGAAGAAAAATGTCAACTAGTACTACTAGAATAGAAGGAAAGCCTCTGGATCTGCGGACGTAGCAGATCATACCTCGAGGTCTCCAGAAAAAGCTGCGGAAATCACCTAGTACGAGCCTGCTCTGATGTACCTGGATCTGCACAACAAAAGTGTGCAGAAGAGTAGCATGAGTACACCACGGCGGTACTCGGTAAGTGCCAAGCCTAACCTCGATGGAGTAGTGACGAGGTAGGTCAGGGCCCTACTGAGAAAACAATAATATAATGATGATAACAAAATAAAAAGTTTAAATGATAATAATTTCCGAAATAACAACATTATGATGATTACTGCAACTGTCTACAATTAAGCTAACAACAAATAACCAACTCAAATAAACAAATCCAGGATCTGTGGGAATTGAACCCACAGTCCCATTCTCAGTACCTCTGGGTCTCCGGGAATCGAATCCGCAGTCCTCATTTCAATAATCTCAGGATCTCGGGAATCGAACCCGTAGTCCATATTTCAATAATCTCAGGATCTCAGGAATCGAACCCGTAGTCCACATTTCAATAATCTCAGGATCTCGGGAATCGAACCCGTAGTCCATATTTCAATAATCTCAGGATCTCGGGAATCGAACCCGTAGTCCATATTTCAATAATCTCAGGATCTCGGGAATCGAACCCGTAGTCCATATTTCAATAATCTCAGGATCTCGGGAATTGAACCCGTAGTCCATATTTCAATAATCTCAGGATCTCGGGAATTGAACCCGTAGTCCACAACCACAGCAAGTAAAGGAATACACAGAGAGAAGTATAATATGCTCAACGATAACTTCGCCGATGAACAGCGCCAGCGATTACCAAGAAAACTCAAGTAAGTCAATTAAGCAACTAGACAGTTAGATTCTATCTAATCATGCTTTCCTAACTACTACCGAGTAGGAATATCGAATTTAACAACTAAAAACAGGAATATCACTCATTGAACTTTTTGAGTAAAGTATGTGTTCAACAACCAGCGCATGTACACGCCCGTCACCTCGCGTACAAGGCATTTAAAGTATCACATAATATCCTAGGGGTGAAAGTCCCCCACACGAAGTTAGACAAGCCACTTACCTCTATTCCGGTACAAAACCGCTAAGAAATAACCCTCTTGTCGCGAATGTCGGACTCCACAAGTGTAGTATCCGATAAAAATCAATAGAATCACATCAAAATAGGCCAATTGGGCATTACCCAATCAAAATAACTCAAAATACACCAAAACCCACAAGTTGCCAAAACCCGACTTTCGGTACGCTTATCGAAAAATCACGAAAGTTATATATTCGGAACCCTTGTCTCAATACGAGTCTAAGCATATAAAGTTTATCAAATTCGGACTCCATTTGCCCACTCAAAACCTTGATCTTCTAAAGTTCAAGCCTAGGGTGAAAAACCCCATAAAACACCCCAAATTCCTCCATTTTCATGAGATAATTGCATAATATTGTCAACAATAATCATAATTTGAGTCCATAGTTGATTACCTGAAGAAACCCCTTGAATCTCCCTTCAAAATCGCCCAAATCGCCCCTTAAGCCGAGCCCTCAAAGTTTGGAAATGTTTCTAAAATTTCTAACTTCTGACATAATTAACTCCCTGCGATTTCCGCTTCTGCGGACGAAATTCCGCTTCGGCGGATCCGCTTCCGCGACATTTTGTCGCTTCTGCGGAGCCCAGGTCTGGCTGGCCCATTCCGCTTCTGCGAGCCTAAAGCCGCTTCCGCGAGGCCGCTCCTGCGGACAAAGGTCCGCTCCTGCGGAACTCTCCGCTCCTACGAACAAAAGTCCGCTTCTGCGGACTCGCCTAAGCGGAGCCTTGTCCGCTTCTGCGAGATTCCCCACTCGTCTCCTGACCGCTTCTGCGGTCCCCATCCTCGCACCTGCGAGGCCGCTCATGCGGACAAGGACCGCCCCTGCGCTCCAGTCCGCTTCCGCGCTCCATTTTCCGCTTCAGCGGACTCGCCTCTGCGGTTCTATTTCCGCAGGGGCGAAAACAACAGAGGCAGAATTCCCTAACCTGCAATTTCCATGATTTTTTTCTCCCGCTTAACCATCCGAAACCACCCCGAGGCCCCCGGGATCTTATCCAAACACACCAACACATCCTAATACCTTATTCGAACTTGTTCCAATCCTCAAAACACGTCTAACAACATCAAAACCCATAATTCACATCGAATTCAAGCCTAAATTTCTTAAAACTCTCTCAATTACACATTCGATCTAAAACCCGACCAAACGACTTCCGAATGACCTGAAAATTTGCGGACATATCCAAAATCACATAACAAAGCTACAGAAATTGTTGGAATTCCATTCTAACCCCCGGATCAAAATCTCACCTATCGTTCGGATTCGTCAAAATTTCAACCTTCGGCATTTCAAGCCTAATTGAGCTACGGACCTCCAAAATACATCCCGAATGCGCTCCCAACCCCGAAATCACCTAACGGAGCTAATGAAACCATCGGATTTCCGTTCCGAGATCGTCTTAACACTGTTCCGGCTACGGGCCATTTTCTAGCTTCAAAGCTCTTATTTAGGGACTAAGTGTCCCAAAATGCTCAAATTTTCATAACCGACTCTCCCGGCAAACCACAATAGTAGAAATGAACTTAGGGGAACAGTTAAATTAGGGATTGGGGCGTAATTTTCTAAAACGACCGGTCGGGTCGTTATATAATTAAGTACATATATGGATATGTATAAGTATAATGCTACGGCGTGCAGCCTGCTCCAATACATGTAACTCTGCGGCGTGCAGCCCGCTCCATTTAACGTCGATGGTGCTCACTGGGGTGTATACAGACTTCGGAAGGGCTCCCTGGGCCCAAGCGCTATGATACTGCAGCGTGCAGCCCGATCCACACATATATTACTGCGGCGTGCAGTCCGATCCGACATATATATATATACATATATAACTATAATGTTGTGGCGTGCAGCCCGATCCTCTAATATACACCAGTGCTCACTGAGAATGTGTGCAGACTCAGACTCCGAAAGGGCTCCTACAGCCCAAGCGCAATAATAATGTGGCGTGCAGTCCGTCCCACTAGTATATATTATTGCGGCGTGCAGTCCGATCCACATATACATCACTGCGGTGTGCAGTCCGATCCACTGCAGGTATATACATATAATACCTCATAATGTGTCCTCGACCCTATCCCAGTCAGTATAGAATTGGCCTTTCATGCCCATTCAGCTAAATCAGGGAATTTCTACCCTAAGTAGTCTATCTCTCACAGTACACAACTAGTACTGGCCCACGTTATGCTATACAGCTAATTTTACGGCTGAGTGTAAGTTTCCAACATGATATAGGGGTCACCTAGCTCTACAGGTCCCCTAATGCTCTACAGATCGGCACAAGGCCCCAAACATGGCTACTAGCCCAATTACACAGTTATAATCTCATTCTTAGTCACAATACCCAATACACTATTCGTCAGAAAGGACCAAGTCCAATTCCCCAATCACAATGTCACCACGCCTGTCACATGATGCGTGTCTCATCTCAACATAGCACTGTAAAGTGCAAGAACGGGGTTTCAAACCCTCAGTACATAATTTACTACCACCACTCACCTCGATCCGGTAGAAGACTTAGTCCGCCTTACGCTCGCCTCGCAATTCAATCACCTTGGATACCGAATTTGCTCAAAATCAATGAGAATACATCAATATAGGCTAATTAGACACAACCCATTCGAAATAAATCAATTTGCACCAAAACCCACAAAGTTGTCAAAATCGACTTTTGGTACACTTCTCGAAAAATTAACGAAAGTTACATTTTCGGAATACTTATCTCGACACGAGTCCATACATATAAAGTTTGCCAAAATCGAACTCTGTTTGCCCATTCAAATCAATATTTTACCATAACCTAGGCCTAGGGCAAAATCCCCCATTAATCCTCCCATTTACAGTGAAATAATTGAAGATTCTAAGATAAATTAGCGTATTTAGACCATAGAACTTACCTACAATGTTTACCCGGTGGAATCCCCTCTTGAAGCTCTCCAAAATCGTCCAAACGAAATGGAATCAATGAAAGAAATAACCCAATTTCGTGTAATAAGGAATCTGCTCGTGATTCGTCGGGTTGTACCCTGCACCTGTGCTATACAAGTTGTACATCTTATTGCTCCATTAGTCCAAATTACGAGTTCTTTAGCTTTCTGGACACTAAACACGAAGGTCTACAACTTTCATGTTTTGCATATGTTGTGATTCCTTATAGATTACAAGATATCAGCTATCAAAGTAGCCGAAAACTACTGAAAATCTGCTGCAATTTAGTGCAGCAATCAGCTGCTCACTTTGGCTCTAAATGGTCCGCTTGGACTCCCGAATTCATCCCGAGGCCCCCGGGACCCCAACAAAAACCACCAACATACTCCATAACACCATACAAACTTGTTCCAATCATAAAAACACGCCCTTAAACACGGAAAACATCGAATCCAAGCAAATTCAAGCCTAAGTTTTCATTTAAACTTCCGCAACCAACATTCGATAAAAAACCCGACCAAACGACCTCCGAATGACCTGAAATTTTGCGGGCACATCCAAAATCGCCAAACGGAGATACTGCAACTGTCGGAATTCCATTCTAACTCCCGGATCAAAATCTCACCTATCGATCGGATTCCGCAAAAATTCCAACTTCGCCAAAATAGGCTAACTTCTTCACCGGACCTCTAAAATTACTTCTGATTGCGCTCCTAAGTCTTAAATCATCCCCCGAAACTAACCGAATCATCGAAATTCAGTTCCGATCCCTCTAACTCATAAGGCAACGTTGAATTGACATTTCCAACTTAAGCTTTCCTTAAAGACATTAATTGTCCCATTTCCTACCAAAATCGATCCGAATTGACTCAAAGTTTGCACATAAGTCATACTCGACATTACGGACTTGCACCAACTTTCAGAATCGCATTCCGACCCCGATATCAATATTTTCACTTCCGGTTGAATTTTCTCATAAACCTTCAAATTCCTATATTTTGCCAAATGACTTCAAAATGACCTCTGGACACCCGAATTCACTTCCGATAGCGTTCCCGACTCCAAAATCACCTTATGGATCTATTCCCAGACTTGGAATCCCAAACGGACATCTATAACTTTAAAATGCCTTCCAACCCAAATTTATGAAATCCTTCTAAAATACTAACTTCCACCATATACGCCGAAATGCTCACGGGTTATCAAAAACCAAATCTGGACATACGTCCAAGTTTAAAATCATCATACGAACATGCTGAAACTTTTAGATCCCAATTCCGAGGTCATTTACTCAAAATTCCAATCGTAGTTCATTTCTTCAACTTTAAGCTTTCAAAATGTGAATTTCCATTTAGATTTGACTCCAAACTTCCTGAATTTTAATTCTGACCATACACATAAGTCAATATACCTGAGATGAAGATGTTCATGGA
The DNA here is from genome assembly GCA_032618575.1 of Nicotiana noctiflora. Lineage (NCBI taxonomy): Eukaryota > Viridiplantae > Streptophyta > Magnoliopsida > Solanales > Solanaceae > Nicotiana > Nicotiana noctiflora. Next base: position 30,660 of record JASVEL010011607.1, on the reverse strand, counting down.
ATCAATCTGCTGAATGATGCACCAGAGCTCAGAACGACCGGTCGGGTCGTTACAATCTCCCCCACTTAAACATACGTTCGTCCACGAACGTGCTGAGAACTACAATGACGTAGTCTCAAATAACTTGTTTAACACATCATGCACCTTCTTGTGCTACCACTAATTAGTTGAGCATATTAGCTATATAATTCTGTAGATATAATTCTTTATTCAAGCGAATAAGCCATTAGGCCAAATTCCAACATCCTGAATTTCCTGCGAAGACTGTTTCCATCATTCGACCACCATATCAATCTCCACACGTTGTACCCAAACATTAATGCATAACTTTGTTGAATTCACACTTTGCATCACTTTACTCATATGAGCACAATAACATTCTTTATTTACTGCAGTTGCCTACAATACCCAAATACCGATGGAAACCTATCATTAGTTGAAGTCTTATTCCAACACTTTCATATTCTTCCAACGATAAATAAAACACGCGCCAAACCGTAACAATTCCTCAGATCAACCATTTATGAAGCCATTTCTCTTTTTAACTGATACCATAATAGATTTCGGAGCCAGACCTCGATATTACCTTTCTAACGAGCTGAGATCAAATATGCTCACACTCATTAATGACTCCAACGAACATTTCGTTTATAACACACCGCACTGGTGACACGACACCTCAGCATCGACCTAAGCCACAATGAGCACAACACAGGTTCCAATAAGAAACGATCCAAACACACTCGTATCATGACAACTAACTCACACAAAAGAGCTATATTTCAATTCACCCGTACCATCGTAACATAAAACTGAGATCTCATCTCACATCATAGAATTAGGGTACCTGAATCCTCCTCGAAAGGTCATAACATCACGTGTCCTTGCCACAGCCCATGATTCTATCCAAACACTATTTCTCATGGAGCACCTCAAGTCACCATGCTCGAAACCATCAGCCAGTGTGACGACCCGGTGTCTATCGGGTAAGTTAGGAGTGAATTGGATTGAAAATGAGGCATATAGCCTTTTGAAGGAAACTTGAATAAGGAAAGTCAACCCGGAGTTGAATATTTGGTTAGATGGCTCGAAATTGGATTCTGATGATTCGGTTAGTTCCGGGAGGTGATTTGTGACTTAGGGGAGCGATCGAAATTAAATTTGGAGGCCCGGTGTAGAAATAGGCTTGAATTGGCTAAGGTTGAATTTTGGCGAAATCCGAACGGTAGGTGAGATTTTGATCCGGGGGTCGGAATGGAATTCCGACAGTTGCAATAGCTCCGTTAGGTGATTTTGGATGTGCCTGTAAAATTTTAGGTCATTCGGACGTCATTTGGTCGGGTTTTTGATGGAATGTGTAATTCGGAAGTTTTGAAGAAACTTAGGCTTGAATCCGTGTGTAATTGGTGATTTTGATGTTTAGGATGGTGTTTTTATGATTGGAACAAGTTCGTATCGTGTTTTGGGGTATGTTGGTGGTTTTCGTTGGGGTCTTGGGGGCCTCGGGGTGAATCCGGACCATCATCCGACATTTGGAAGCAAGAAATGGTCTGCTGTAAATTGCAGATCACTGGGCAGTGATTTAGCCTTCGCGTTCGCGAACGCAAGTTCCGCGTTCGCGTAGGCCAGGTTCAGTAAGGCATCACGTCCGCGAGGGCAATGCCGCGTTCGCGTAGGTTGGGGCCAGTTGGCCATCGCGTTCGCAATGGGTTGGGTCGCGTTCGCGTAGGAGGAAAAGATAAGGCATCGCGAACGGGTGACTTCACGTCGCGTTCGCGTAGAGTAAAAGTCAGGGGGCTGAGGAGTTGATCTTTGCAGACGCGTGAAAGGGTGTCGTGTTCGCGATGAAGAAGAGGGTTAAGGCATCGCATTCGCGTGAGAGGCGTCGCGAACGCGATGAAGAAAATAGGCTGGCAGTGAAGTTAAAACCAGAACTGGTCAGTCGCGGGTTTAATACCCAAAACCATCATTTTTGAGTTCCAAAAGAAGAAATTGACGGGAGATTGCTGGGAATTCATCGGGGATTCGTTGGAGGTAAGTTTTTTTTGGCTTAATTACATCATTTTATCATGAAATCCTTGGGTAATTTTCTGTAAATGGAAGGTTAAAGGTGGGTTTGAGCCCTAGGCCTAAATTGAAGAAAAACACTGATTTGAGTGGGCAAATGGAGTTCGATTTTGGTAAATTTTATATGCCTAGACTCGTATCGAGATGAGGATTCCGAATATGTGACTTTTGTAATTTTTCGAGAAGTGTACCGAAAGTCGGGTTTTGACAACTTTGGGAATTTTGATGTAAATTGAGTTGTATTGATTGGGTGTTGTCCCATTGGCCTAATTTGTTGTATTTCTACTGTATTTGATCAGATTCTACGCGTGCGGAGCTTGATTCTCGTGGCAAGGGCATTGCGAAGTAGTCGTCGCTCTGTATTGAGGTGAGTAATAGATGTGGGTGATGACCAGCGGGTTCGAAACCCCGGTATACCACTTTGTGGCGTTGTATAGCGGCGAGACACGTACTCTCTTATGAGTGCGGGGTCGATTGTGATTGGGGACTATGGCTTAGTCCGACCTGTTGATACTATATTGTGATATTGGCTACCCGTGAGCCATTGAACCTCCTTCTCGGATGGTTGCATACTATATATTGTGATATTGGCCACTCTTTAGCCGTTGAACCCCCTTCTTGGGCGGTTGAGTATACATGTGGGCCGTGAGCCAGTTATTGGATCCCGCGAGGATCTTTATCATTGTCTTATCATATTGACATGTTAGTTACTACCAGTCCGTAGCTATCTTTGTTATCATGCTACTTCCAATCTCTGGAACTTGATATTACTGTTTTCAACTGAAAAATGATAAAAGATGTTTTCAAAACTACTTTTGAGCCTGCGAGGCTGTATTTGCATATTAGCTGACTGGTAGTGGATCGGGCTGCGCGCCGCAGCGGTATATATGTTGGATCGAACTGCACGCCGCAGTGATATTGTGCTTGGGTTGTAGGAGCCCCTCCGGAGTTTGAACCCCCACAGTGAGCACGAGTACCCAAATTGTATCGGGCTATGCATCGTAGCAGTCATATCATGCATTGCATTGCATTTAGCTACATCTGCTAGCAGTTATACTGTTTTGCTGGTACTTGTCGGTACAGGTACAGTTGGTATTGATTCTGTGATAGGGTATTTGATTACAGTTTTACATAGTGCTTTATTGCGGATTTCTTATCTGTGCTGTCTTACCCTTGTTTATTACCACTGAGTCTGGCAGTACTCATTTTACTCGCTGCACCTTGTGTGCAGATCCAGGTATCTCTCAGCAGTGATCCAGTAGCTGTGCGAGGCGACGTTTGTGGATATTCGAGGTAGCTGCAGAGTCCGCAGGACCCGATATTCCTTCTTACTGTCTTTTGATTCCGTATTGACATTTCTTTCCGCACTTGGTATCTTGTAATCCTTTATACACTCATGTTCAGTAGAGGCTCATGACTCTTGACCCTTCGGTCTGTGGGAGTTGGTGTATTATGGGACTTGGTTCCCCGTTTTCGTTATATATATTGCTGTGGCTTCGTGAATTAATATGCTTAAATGGGCTAAAGAGAGCTTCTAGCTCCGTGTTGATATTGATTGGTCAGGCTGGCTTAGCAATGTGCTGGGCGCCATCACGACCAGATTTGGGGTCGTGACAGCCACGCACATATTTAGGTCTGAACTTAAGCAATCAATTACACCTGTGGTGATACAATTGATATACGCTATCAAATCCTAATAAGACACAACCGATGTGCTATTCCCCGAGCGGTACCCAATACGAACTATTCCTCAGAAGTCTGGAAGTACTGTATGCAAGGTAACATATAGGAAGCTATATTTTCCACATTATACTGTTGTGGCGCGCAACCCGTTCCAATAACATACTTGTGGCGGCGTGCCACCCGATCCAGATACCATACCTTTATCGGCGTGCCACCTGATACAGATACTATACCTGTGGAGGCGTGCCACCCGATCCACACATAAATCTAGCAAAGGGAATGCACATCGAGTCAAGTCGCTCTTTGCAACAAACATATACATTTCCTCAAACTCGGCCACATGAAACATATTCGATAAAGTTCCTCAATACTGGAACTGAATCAATGGTAAGTACCTCTACACTAACATCCGCCATGAAGGCCCAACTGACAAAGCAATACCTACCAGCCGTCCGCTGGCCCTAGGGTACATTTACCCTACTGGAGTATGATCTAATGCGCTCTGCCACGCAGTTGTGATATTTGTTTTGATATAGTCCATATCATATTAGTCTAGACAACCTGACTTATGACAACCAATCTGCAATCATATATCATTATTCCACTTCATCATATCAAGTAACGAAATAGCCACTAGGACTTCCAATTTCCTATAACCGCTAAATGGTGCCGATACACACGATATACCACCACTGCATAGGCGGATTACAAGAACTTCTAGTCTCTAACACATATGTAACACGTGAATCACTATGCATGATTCCATATTCCACCGTACGAATACATAATCACACATATCAAGCCTCCATTCATACCACATAAGCCATTCACAAATTTCCCTATGCCATCAACAACTCAATCATCACTGTCAATCCAACAAGAGGATACCACAATACCACTGGACATTATCAGTTTACATTACCTTGCCCTTTTTGACCATATACTCTACCAAATCACTAGAATAGCAATACCATTTTCCTTATCACCAGAAAGATTGATTCTCAGATTATCTGCAGCTGCCCACGCTGCTTGGGAATTCTAATGACTCCCCATATAATATGAACTTATCTCAAAACCTTGAACATGCCGTTATCATCTTTCCATAACACATCGCATATACCATACTATACCAAGATACATGGAAAATTTCTATCCCTCTCCTATGCCGCAAACATCGACGCACTCAACTAGTCAAGGACCTTCATGATCCCATATAGAAGAAAAATCATTACACATTCCACGCTTCGCATACCGACACGAATATACTCATTTTCAAACCATGATAAAACACATCACAACTCTTTCTTCCCATTCATTGCATAAGCTTAACTGCCAGGACTGAGTCCTTTTACCCACATCGAGCTATGCAAACTGCCAGCACATCAAGAGCTTTGTTACACCATAACTGCAAGACTCATTACTTCGAACACACACCAGGAGTTACTCATGAGCTTTTCATACTGTTCCAATTTATTATCATCTTTAATTTAATATTCTCCTTCACTGGAGGATCACAATACCTAAACTCAAGTTACCATACGAGACTCATACACAAGACCACGTGGTCTAAGGATCACAGGCCGCTGAATACTTCCTCAGATGTTTCCCAGAAGTACCACAATCTACAACACTTTACCTTGAAGAACTTCCTGCAATTTTGAATTTGTTATCATTACTCTCCAATATAGATACATAGAATCTCATCATTCACACAACATAACACAAGTCTTGATCCCTTCTAATGAGACCACAGTCTCTAACCATACACACCATCTTAAGACACCTGGCCGTTACCAGCACAATCCTGAGCACCGCAAGACTATTCTTGGGCGTCATTCACCCTTATTCCATTATAATTCAACTGTCTTATTGAACAGAATCACTCGTGCCTTGTTAGAACTCTAACATCGCAGAACATGATTACATACAGATACAATTAGCTATCTTTATTTTCTATATGTTGAACATTCTTTACCAACAACAGTTCAAAATACCCTAGTATTTCTTCAGATCTACGAAGCACCATAACCTTTACCAAAATTTCCGACGTACTTAGAGACATGATCAACATAGCACACAACCATGCAATCAGCTAGTCAATAGCAACCTCCCCAACTTAGCTCGAAGCCATATATCAAAGCACTTTTTGACCACTCATAGCATTCTTATTCAAACGACGCCACAATATTATAGTGAGATTGAACTCAAGTCATATACAAGCTTTGAAAGAGACTCGAATCCTCAGAAACCTTAGCTCTTCTGCAGTTCTTGCATTTATATACACTCAACAGTTAAGCCTACTCTTTAGGTGATGAAATCTTTTCTAAGAAATTTTCCAAATATTTCGACAGAGTTTCCTTTGTAAGTTGGCCTATCCACCTGCCAGAGAATAACCAAAACCATTCCTGACAATACACCCGCAACTCGACAAGACATCACAATGGATATCAACAACATAAATCTCAATACTACACGAATTATATTTTCAAAATAAATACACAAACATGCGCTGCATCTGCTCGAATCATAACATATGTTAAGTACCTTTCACCACAATACTCATAGCACAGCCAACCCGGTCTTTCCATGCCCGAACTCATACTACCACACGTAGTGCACTTTACCTTTCCATTAAGGAACATGAACATGCTCACCATGCCCATAACTAGGGCTACATATAAGATCACAATAGGAATCGAATACCTTATGGCTCACCCATTATCAAACTACCATTTTCACAATTAAGGTCATACTGATCGTATGAATTTCGTAATACCGGCTCGCGAAATTAGCACCTTGGTGCTCAAGCCATAGACAAGGATCCGGCCTCAAGTCCTCCAGACTGGCCCACCCTGAACTCATAGAGATTATATCTCGTCCCTCGATTGGGGAATCATAAGCCATCAAGGCAAACTTATCACTAAGCACTCGAGTGCACTTACAGACGTGTAGAAGGAATTTCAAGAATTATATCTCAAGCTGAATCAAGTATGCACGATAAGAATTTCAAGAATTTGAAGCTTTCCTAAAAGGTTTGCAGCCTCCCGAAGATAAGTACAGGCGTCCCCGTACCGATCCACGAAACTCTACTAAACCGGCTCATGACTCGCGAGACCTGTTAACCTAGGCTCTGAAACCAACTTGTCACGACCCAAACCCCGGTCGTGATGGCGCCCAACACATTGCTAGGCAAGCCCGACCATCTTATCCATTTAAACCAGCCAATTTTAACGTAATACTGATTAATCGGTATAATTACCCTATTTTCATAACAAATCAAGAAGTGTAAAAATTAAATACACGAATACAGTCCCAACCAAATCGTGGTTTTGCAAGTCTGAGCCTCTACAAATGAGATCTACTACACAATCAAGTCTAAGCAGAATGGAGACAACAAAATGATAGAAAGGATGAGGTCAGGTACTGCGGACGTCGCCAGCTACCTCAAAGTCTCCACGGAATGGGGATAATAAAGCAGTTGCGATAGCTCAACTGCCCTCCTGAACCTGTATATCCGCACAAAAAGTGCAGGGGAGTGGGGTGAGTATATTTCAACTCAGTGAGTAACAATAATAAATAATAAATGAAAATAAGAACTCTGGTACTATCACTAAATAGTTTTAAGGCAACCCCATAGGTAAGTCATCACTACGGTGAATACTCTCATCTCCAATCCACATCTATCTCAACAAGGTCCCACACTGACCAAATCCTCACTCATACCGCTACGGTGTACTGCCAACTCAATGTATGTAAATATATACATATGTCTATAATGTATAAGTATTTAAGTACGTATATGGATATGTATAAGTATAATGATGCGGCGTGCAGCCCGCTCCAATACATATAACGCTGCGGCGCGCAGCCCGCTCCATTTAACATCGACGGTGCTCACTCGGGTGTATAGAGACTTCGGAGGGGCTCCCTGGGCCCAAGCGCTATGATACTGCGGCGTGCAGCCTGATCCGCACATATATTACTGCGGCGTGCAGTCCGATCCAATATATATATACACATATATAACTATATTGCTGCGGCGTGCAGCCCGATCCTATAATATACTCCAGCGCTCACTGAGAATGTGTGCAGATTCAGACTCCGAATGGGCTCCTATAGCCCAAGCGCAATAATACTACGGCGTGCAGTCCGTCCCACCAGTATATATTACTGCAGCGTGCAGTCCGATCCACATATACATCACTGCGGCGTGCAGTCCTGTCCAATACAGGTATATACATATAATACCTCATAATGGGTCCTCGACCCTATCCCAATCATTATAGAATTGGCCTTTGAGGCCCATTCAGCTAAATCAGGGAATTTCCACCCTAAGTAGCCTATCTCTCACAGTACACATCTAGTACTGGCCCACGATATGCTATACATCTAATTTTATGGCTGAGTGTAAGTTTCCAACATTATATAGGGTTCACCTAGCTCTACAGGTCCCCTAATGCTCTACTGATCGGCACAAGGCCCCAAACATGGCTACTAGCCCAATTACACAAGTATAATCTCATTCTCAGTCACAATACACAATACACTATTAGTCGGAAATGACCAACTCCAATTCCGCAATCACAATAGCACCACGCCTATCACATGACGCGTGTCTCATCTCAATATAGCACTGTAAAGTGCAAGTACGGGGTTTCAAACCCTCAGTACATAATTTACTACCACCACTCACCTCGAATCCAGTAGAAGCCTTAGTCCGCTTTGCGCTCGCCTCGCAATTCAATCACCTTGGATGCTGAATCTGCTCAAAATCAATGAGAATACATCAATATAGGCTAATTAGACACAACCAATTCAAAATAACTCAATTTGCACCAAAACCCACAAAGTTGTCAAAATCCGACTTTCGGTACACTTCTTAAAAAATTACGAAAGTTACATTTTCGGAATACTTATCTCGACACTAGTCCATAGTTTGCCAAATCGGACTCCGTTTGCCCATTGAAATCAATATTTTTCCATAACCGAGGCCTAAGGCAAAAATCCCCCATTAATCCTCCCATTTACAGTGAAATAATTAAAGATTCTAAGATAAAATCGATTATTTAGACCATAGAACTTACCTCCAATGTTTACCCGGTGAAATCCCCTCTTGAACCTCTCCAAAATCGTCCAGACGAAATGAAATCAACGAAAGAAATAACCCAATTTCGTGTAATAATGAATATGCCCATGCTTCGTCGGGTTGTACCCCGCACCTACGCTATACAAGTTGTACATCCTACTGCTCCAGCAGTCATTTTCCGTCGATCATAACTTCTAGTACACATGTCCAGATACGAGTTCTTTTGCTTTCTGGAAACTACACACGAAGTCTACAACTTTCGTGTTTTGCACTCTTTGTGATTCCTTATAGATTACAAGATATCAGCTCTCAAAGTAGCCAAAAACTACTAAAAATCTGCTGCAATTTAGTGCTGCAATCAGCTGCTCACTTTGGCTCTAAATGGTCCGTTTGGACCCCCGAATTCATCCCGAGGCCCCCGGGACCCCAACGAAAACCACCAACATAATCCATAACACCATACAAACTTGTTCCAATCATAAAAACACGCCATTAAACACGGAAAACATCTAATCCAAGCAAATTCAAGCCTAAGTTTTCATTTAAACTTCCGCAACCAACATTCGATCAAAAACCCGACCAAACGACCTCCGAATGACTTGAACTTTTGCAGGCACATCCAAACTCACCTAACAGAGCTACTGCAACTGTCGGAATTCCATTCCGACTCCCGGATCAAAATCTCACCTATCGATCGGATTCCACAAAAATTCCAACTTCGCCAAAATAGGCTAACTTATTCACCGGACCTCCAGAATTTCTTCCGATTGCGCTCTTAAGTCTTAAATCATCCCCGAAAACCCGAATTATCGGAATTCAATTCCGAGCCCTCTAACTCATAAGTCAACGTTGAGTTGACTTTTCCAACTTAAGCTTTTCTTAAAGAGATTAATTGTCCCATTTCCTACCAAAATCGATCCGAATTGACTCAAAGTTTGCACACAAGTGACACTCGACATTACGGACTTGCACCAACTTTCAGAATCGCATTTTTGACCCCGATATCAAAATTTTCACTTCCGGTCGAATTTTCTCAAAAACCTTCAAATTCCTATATTTTGCCAAATGACTTTAAAATGACCTCCGGACACCCGAATTCACTTCCGATCGTGTTCCAACTCCAAAATCACCATATGGATCTATTCCCAAACTCGGAATCCCAAACAGACATCTGTAACTCTAAAATGCCTTCCAAACCAAATTTATGAAATCCTTCTGAAATACTAACTTCCACCATATACGCCGAAATGCTCACGAGTTATCAAAAACAAAATTCGGACATACGTCCAAGTTTAAAATCATCATACAAGCATGCTGGAACTTTTAGATCAGAATTCCGAGGTCATTCACTCAAAATTCCAATCATAGTTCATTTCTACAACTTTAAGCTTTCAAAATGAGAATTTCCATTTGGATTTGACTCTAAACTTCCTGAATTTTAATTCTTACCATACACACAAGTCAATATACCTGAGATGAAGCTGTTCATGGCATCAATCTGCTGAATGACGCGCCAGAGCTCAAAACAACCGGTCGGGTCGTTACAACTTATAATTATCCTAAAGCATGGAGTAATTAATATTGTCATTTACACCACAAATGGACTAGTCTTTGGCCATAATTTGAGGCATATTAGTGTTGAGGCAGACTTTTCAATATGGAGTTCAACTCTATTATATAGGAAAAATAGCGCTATACAATCGCTATAAAATTAGTAGTCGAAAATGTATAAAATTAATAGTCAAAAATGTACAAAACAATTATTGACAAATAAAATGACAATTGAAATTTATTAAAGCAATACGGTTAGTAGTATCAAACAAGAATAATTATAATTTAATTTTTTTCTTTTTAATATTGACCGCGCATCGCATGGGTACGATTACTAGTATATATAATATGAAGAACTATCTGAAACTAGACGTGCCTAGCAGTAAATCACAATTTTGATATAGTGTCATCAAAAGATTTATAGTAGTTTGAACAAGAAGTTAGACAACATATTTCCAGATTGATAAGCATTAGATATTTGGAAAATTGAACTAGAATAGTTAATGGTTCTTAAAAGAAATTAATTTGAAAAAAGTCTATAGAGAAATCAATATTTTTAAATTGAAAGGTCAAGATTTTCATACTACATTGATTCTGAGTTGACATATTTAAATTGATCATGCTTTACTTTTTTCTTTCTCTGTTGTGCTTGTATTTGCTTAATTGTGTCGTTCTCATACAAGTTGTATTGCTTTCAAGTGTCAACTATCATTGTTTTGTTGAAAGACATGTGCTATTCTAACCAAATAAGTGTTTGTTTGCACCATTTGAATTATGATAAATATAACATGTATAATTTATTCTTTCTTTATGTAGATGGAATATCGTAGTTGGATGTATAATAGAAATTATCCTAATCGTCGTTTGTTGAGGGAGGAATTTATAAAAGGGGTTTAGGAATATATTACACATGCAATGTCACTTGAACCATTTCGGATTGGACGATTAATTAGGTGTCCTTGTGAAAGGTGTAAGTGTTTGCATTATTTTGAACCGGAAGATGTTAAGACTCAACTTTGTCAAAGATAGTTTATGGATAATTATTTTGTGTGGACTAGTCATGGAGAGATTGATGGTATTGATGGTGTATTTCATAATGTAGTTGTTGGTGAAAGTAGTAGGTCGGGAGGGAATAACGTTCAACATCCGAGAAACCATGAAATGGTTGCAGAAGCTCTAGGGATGCACTTTGATTGTGAAACCAACGAAAGTGTTGAACAACCTCCTAATGAAGAAGTAAAATATTTTTATGAACAATTAGAAGCTGCTAGTCGTCCACTAATAAAAGGGAGTATGCAGTCTCAGTGTCTGTTGCGGTTAGATTATTAAGTATCAAATCAGATACCAATATTTCTCAAGCAGGAATGGATTCATTCATTGGCCTTATGAGGGAACTAGTTGACCCAACTTTCAACATACCTGAAGATTTCTATAAGGCTAAAAAATTGGTTTCTAAGTTAGGACTCTCGTCTGTGAGAATTGATTGTTGTGAAGATGGTTGCATGTTGTATTACAAGGGTGATGCAGATTTAGAAAGTTGTAAATTTTGTGAAAAACCTCGTTTTAAGCAGCTTTCCAGCGGGAAGAAGGCTGATGTGAAGTCGATGCATTACTTACCACTTATTCCTAGATTAAAGAGGTTGTACGCATCTATGAGTTCCGCTCCTCATATGAGATGGCACTATGAAAATAGAAGGTCGCCCGGTGTTTTGTGTCATCCTTAAGATGGGGAAGCTTGGAAGCATTTTGATAGGACGCATCCTAATTATGCTAGTGAATCGAGAAATGTTCGATTGGGTTTGTGTGCTGATGGTTTCACACCATTTTCAGTTTCTGCAACACCATATTCATGTTGGCCGGTCTTTATCACTCCGTATAATCTTCTGCCTGAAATGTGTATGACTAGTCCATATATATTTTTAAATTGTGTTATTCCCGGTCCCCGCAATCCAAAGAGTTTGATTGATGTATATTTGCAACCTTTGATTGATGAGCTTAAGCAGTTGTGGTATGATGGAGTTGATACATATGATATATCAACCAAGCAAAATTTCAACTTGCGTGCTAACTTAATGTGGACAATTAATGATTTTCCTGTGTATGGAATGTTGTCTGGGTGGATGACTGTCGGAAAGTTAGCATGTCCTTTCTTCATGGAAAATGGTAAAGCGTTCACTTTAAAAAACGGCCGAAAGCAGTCATGGTTTGATTGTCATCGTCAGTTCTTGCCGGTTGATCATGAGTTCATAAGGATGAAGAACGCATTCAAAAAGAATATAGTTGAACATGATTTTCCACCTCCAATTTATTCCGCTAAGGAAATATGGGAGAGGGTTCAGAACTTCACTCAAGTTACCGAGGCCCCACCTTCTAGATTTCCTGGATATGGTGTTACTCATAACTGGACAAAATAGAGCATATTTTGGGAATTGACATATTGAAAGGATAATCTTCTCCGATATAATCTTGATGTCATGCATATTGAGAAGAACTATTTTGACAATTTGTTCAACACCGTGATGGATGATAAGAATAAGACAAAAGATAACCCGAAGGCTAGATTGGACTTACAAGAATATTGCAGGTGACCTGAATTACATTTGCAGTATGTGAACAATTGTAAGGTGCTCAAGCCCAAGGCTAGCTACACATTCACCTTGGAACAAAGACGACAGATTTGTGAGTGGGTTACAAACCTAAAAATGCCTGAGGGATATGCACCAAACATGGAAAAATGTGCCAATATGGTTGAGGGAAAGCTGACTCATATGAAAAGTCATGACTGTCATATATTCATTGAAACCTTAATCCCTATTGCATTTTGTGGATTGCTTGAAAATATATGGAAACCCATCACAGAGATAAGTTTGTTCTTTAAAGATTTATGTTCTACCACATTAAGGGAAGAAAACCTATTTCTAATGGATCAAAACATTCCTGTAATCACTAATACGTTGGAGAGGATTTTTCCATGTGGTTTCTTCAAAGTGATGGAACATCTTCCAATTCACCTTATACACGAGGCGCGACTTGGAGGCCCGGTTCAATGCAGGTGGATGTATCCATTCAAGAGGTAATGATCAAACCTTGATTTATTCTTGTAATTTTTTTTAACGTTATCGTCTAATACGATAATATGCAGGACTATCGGCAAGTGTAAACGATTTGTTAAACAAAGGAATAGGAATGAAGGATCCATATGCGAAGCCTATCTTGTAAAGGAAACTGCCCATTTTTGTTCTTATTACTTTGACAATCATGTGCCATGTGCTAGAAATAGGCCCAATCGGCACAATGTGGTGATTGAGATTGATCCATTATATCCACCAATATCCATATTCAATCAACCAGGCCAAAGTTCTAAAGACCGAACAAAAAGGGGCCTAACATGTATGGAGTACAAATCAACTTCAAATCATGTGTTGCTAAATTGTTCGGAAGTTCAACCATTTCTTAAGTAAGTGTTGAAGTAAGATTAATTTACATGGGCTACAATTTAATTTGGTTGATACAACTAACAATTTTTTTTAATATGTCGCTTAGTGACTTCGTGAGTCAATTTGGTCATGGTGCTGTATACTCAACATTTGGGGCATGGATTAAAGAATGTGTAAGTGCATCTTACATACTTTCTCACACGTGATTACCCATACTTGTGAATATATTTTCTCACTTGCGATTTATTTAACCCTATATGTAGGTCAATAATCCAAACAACGGTGTTAATAAATTTTTGCAAGACATATCTTGGGGACATGCACCTACAGTTACGACTATGTCTAAGTATTGTGTGAATGGTTTCAAATTTAACACCGATGAATGCTCCAAGTATAAAAAAACAATAACAGTGGGGTATGTGTCAAAGGCAGTGAAGCCAGCTGTGATGACCCAGCCCGTTGTCACGGGAATTACCACCCCGTTATGTCGTAATTTCATGTTTCATGCTTTTATATCAGTGTTAAAGTCTATCGGGTGAGTTAGGAATGATTTGGATTGAAAATGAGGCATATAGCCTTTTGAAGGAAACTTGAATAAGGAAAGTCAACCCGGAGTTGACTATTTAGTTAGAGGGCTCGAAATCGGATTCTGATGATTCGGTTAGTTCCGGGAGGTGATTTGTTGACTTAGGGGAGCGATCGGAATTGAATTTGGAGGCCCGGTGTAGAAATAGGCTTGAATTGGCTAAGGTTGAATTTTGGCGAAATCCGAACGGTAGGTGAGATTTTGATCCGGGGTCGGAATGGAATTCCGACAGTTGCAGTAGCTCCGTTAGGTGATTTTGGATGTGCCTGCAAAATTTCAGGTCATTCGGGCATCGTTTAGTCGGGTTTTTGATTGATTGTGTAATTCGGAATGTTTTAAGGAATTTAGGCTTGAATTCGATGCGAATTATGGGTTTTGATGTTGTTAGACGTGTTTTGAGGATTGGAGCAAGTTCGAATAAAGTATTAGGATGTGTTGGTGTGTTTGGATGAGGTCCCGGGGCCTCGGGGTGTTTTCGGATGGCTAAACGGGAGAAAATGTGGAAAATTGCAGGTTTGGGATTCTGGTTCTGTTGTTTTCGCTCCTGCGGAAATGGGGACGCAGGAGCGAGTCCGCAGAAGCGGATACAGGAGCGCAGAAGCGCTGTTGATCGCGGAAGCGGAGTTTCGTCCGCAGGAGCGGCACCGCTGGTGCGGAAAGTGAGCCGCAGAAGCGGAATTGGCCGGCTAGGCCTGGAAACGCAGAAGCGACCCTCCGGTCGCGGATACGGGCTCGCAGGAGCGGACTCCTGTACGCAGAAGCGGGAAGGACCGCAGAGGCGGAGGGTATTCCGCAGAAGCGGTTCCGCAGGGGCGGAAAATGGTCCGCAGAAGCGAAAATTGCAGTGAATTAATGGTATCAGAAGTTAGAAAATTTCAGAAACATTTCACACATTTGGGTCTCGGCTTAAGTAGGCGATTTGGGCGATTTTGAAGAGAAACTCAAGGGAAATCATCAGTTAATCAACTATGGACTTAAACTATGATTAGTATTGATAATATTATGCAATTATATCATGAAAATGGAGGAATATGGGGTGATTCATGGAAGATTTAACCCTAGGCTTGAACTTTAGAAAATCAAGGTTTTGAATGGGCAAATGGAGTCCGAATTTGGTAAAAATTGATATGCTTAGACTCTGTATTGAGATGAGGGTTCCGAATATGTGACTTTTGTGAATTTTCGAGAAGCGTACCGAAAGTCGAGTTTTGTCAACTTTGGGAATTTTGATGTAAATTGAGTTGTTTTGATTGGGTGTCGTCCCATTGGTCTAATTTGTTGTATTTCTGTTGTATTTGATCAGATTCTACACGTGCGGAGCTTGATTCTCGTGGCAAGGGCATTGCGGAGTAGTCGTCGCGCTGTATTGAGGTGAGTAATAGATGTGGGTGATGACCCACGGGTTCGAAACCCCGGTATACCACTTTGTGACGTTGTATAGCGGCGAGACACGTACTCTCATGTAAGTGCGGGGTCGATTGTGATTGGGGACTATGGCTTAGTCCGACTTGTTGACACTATGTTATGACATGGGCTATTGAGCCGTCGAACCTCCTTCTCGGATGGTTTTATATTATATATTGTGATATTGGCCACTCTTGAGCCGAGGAACCCCTTCTTGGGCGGTTGAGTATACATGTGGGCCGTGAGCCAGTTATTGGATCCCGCAAGGATCGTTATTATTGTCTATTCATATTGACATGTTAGTTACTACCAGTCCGTAGCTATTTCTGTTATCATGCTATTTCCAATCTCTGGAACTTGATATTACTGTTTCCCAACTGAAAATGATAAAAGAGTTTTCAAAAACAACTTTTGAGCCTGCGAGGCTGTATTTGCATATTAGCGGACTAGTAGTGGGTCGGGCTGCGCGCCGTAGCGGTATATATGTTGGATCGGACTGCACACCGCAGTGATATTGTGCTTGGGCTGTAGGAGCCCCTCCGGAGTCTGAACCCCCACAGTGAGCACGGGTACCCAAATTGGATCGGGCTACGCGCCGTAGCGGTCATATCATGCATTGCATTGCATTTAGCTACATCTGCCTAGTTGTTATACTGTTTTGCTGGTACTTGTTGGTACAGGTACAGTCGATATTGATTATGTGACAGGGTATTTGATTCAAGCTTTACATAGTGCTTTATTGCGGATTTCTTATATGCGCTGTCTTACCCTTGTTTATTACCACTGAGTCTGGCAGTACTCATTTTACTCCCTGCACCTTGTGTGCAGATCCAGGTACCTCTCATCAGTGAACTAGTAGCTGTGCGAGGCGACATCTGTGGGATATACGAGGTAGCTGCAGAGTCCGCAGGACCCGATATTCCTTCTTACTGTCTTTTGATTCTGTATTGACATTTCTTTCCGCATTTGGTATCTTGTAAACCTCTATACACTTATGTTCAGTAGAGGCTCATGACTCTTGACCCTTCGGTCTATGGGAGTTGGTGTATTATGGGACTCGGTTCCCCGTTTTCGTTATATGTATCGCTATTGCTTCGTGATTTAATATGCTTAAATGGGCTAAAGAGAGCTTCTAGCTCCGTTGTTGATATTGATTGGTCCGGCTGGCTTAGCTATGTGCTGGGCGCCATCACGATCGGATTTGGGGTCGTGACAAGTTGGTATCAGAGCCTAGGTTTACTAGGCCTCATGAGTCTTGAGCCGGTTGGTAGAGTCTTGTGGATCGGTACGGGGACGCCTGTACTTATCCTCGGGAGGCTGCGAACCTTTAGGAAACACTTCACTTTTCTTGAACTCGGTCGTGCGATCTTGTTGTTCCGAGAACTGAACTTCTATATTCTATTCTCTCGTAGATGGCGAGAACGCGAGCATCGGGACGAGGTGGACGACCTCCATTGCCACCTGTTAGAGGCCGTGGGCGCGGTCGTGCTAAAGGTAGAAGCAGGGCAGTTGAGGCAGTGCCAACTGACCCACCTGTTGTACCAGTTCAGGAGCAGCCCCAGTGGTTGATGCTCCAGCAGCCCCAGTTCAGGGCCAGACTGTATCTATTGCTATTCCTGGTCTTCAGGAGACTCTTGCTCACATATTATCGGTGTGTTCCGGTTTGGCTCAGGTAGTCTCAGCTACTGCTACTGTAGCGACATCTCAGTCAGGGGGTGGTCGGCAGACCCCTACAGCTCGCACACCCTAACCCGGTTGTTCAGGGACTTCAGACGCCAGAGGTGGTCCCCGCTCAGGTGGTTGCACCAGTTATTCCTCCAGCTGCACCAGCTCCAGCTCCAGAGCATATGGTTCAGGTCATGCCCGATGACGAGCAGCGTCGTCTTGAGAGATTTAGTAGACTTCAGCCACCCCATTTCAGTGGCGTTGAGGGCGAGGATGCCCAGGGTTTCTTGGACAAGTGTCAGAGGATGTTGCGGACGGCTGGTATTCTTGAGTCCAGCGGAGTTTCATTTACTACCTTTCAGTTCACCGGTCCCGCATTTGATTGGTGGGAAGAGTTTGAGAGGCGTAGGCCTGCAGGAGCAGCACCTCTCACATGGCAGCAGTTCTCTACTCTCTTTATAGAGAAATATGTACCTCAGTCTCGTCGCGATGAGCTACGTCGCCAGTTCGAGTGGTTGGTTCAGGGCGACATGTCTGTGACTCAGTATGAGCTTAGATTCACACAGTTGGCTAGGCATGCCACATGGATGATCCCTAATGATAGGGAGAGGATCAGGAGGTTCATTGATGGCCTCAACTACTCTATCCGCATTCTTATGACCAGAGAGAGAGTTTTGTCATCATCATTTGAGCAGGTTGTTGATATGGCACGCTCCATCGAGGCGGATCGTCGCCGAGAGAGAGAGGAGCGGGAGGCCAAGAGGCCTCGTGGTTCTGGTAGTTTCAGTGGTGCTCCATGTAGAGGGCATTCCCAGCAGAGCAGAGGTCGCTCACCTAGACCTTCTCATTCAGGCCGCCCAGAGCAGAGCGGAGGTTCTTATGGTCGTGGTCAACAGGGATTTCAGCAAGGTCAGTCTTCACTTAGTGCTCTCCCAGCCCAGAGTGCAGCACCTACTTCTTCAGCCCAGGGTTCTTCTCCGGCGAGGGGTTCCCTTCAGTCCCCTTCTCCAGCACCAGGTGCATGTTATGAGTGTGGTGAGTTTGGCCACATGAGGAGGCAGTGCCCTCGACTCCGTAAGGACAGGACACAGCAGAGGGATCAGCCCTCCTCTTCAGCACCATCTCAGTCTAGTAGAGGTGGAGATCAGTCTTCTCGTAGTCGCCCCAGAGGCGAGGAGAGATCTGGTGGAGGCCAGGCATGGTTCTATGCTCTTCCTGACAGGCGTGATGCAGTTGCCTCTGATGCAGATGCCTCTGTTCTATTTGATCCAGGGTCCACATATTCTTACGTGTCCTCTTATTTTGCACATCATTTGGGTGCGACTCGTGGTAGTCTTGATTTACCTATTCATGTATCCACCCCCGTGGGTGATACGATTGTTGTGGATCATGTCTATAGATCCTGTGTTATATCTATTGGGGGTCTGGAGACCCAGGCAGATTTGCTATTGTTGGGGATGGTGGACTTTGATGTTATATTGGGTATGGACTGGTTGTCTCCGTACCACGCGATATTGGACTGTCATGCTAAGACAATTACGTTGGCCATTCCCTCAGATTGAGTGGCGGGGTTCGACTGATTTCATCCCTAGCCGTGTCATTTCGTTCTTAAAAGCTCAGAAGATGGTTGAAAAAGGGTGTTTATCGTACTTAGCTTTTGTGAGAGATGTGGGAGCCGAGTCTCCTAGCATTGATTCTGTACCTGTTGTGAGGGACTTCCCAGATGTATTCCCCTCAGACCTGCCGGGCATGCCGCCGGACAGGGATATTGATTTTGGCATTGACTTGGTGCCGGGCACTCAGCCTATATCCGTTCCTCCTTATCGGATGGCACCAGCCGAGTTGAAAGAACTAAAAGAGCAGCTTCAGGAGCTTCTGGATAAGGGTTTCATCCGCCCCAGTATGTCCCCGTGGAGTGCGCCGGTATTATTTGTTAAAAAGAAAGATGGTTCCATGCGAATGTGTATTGATTATAGGCAATTGAATAAAGTGACATTGAAGAACAAGTACCCTCTACCGCGCATAGATGATTTGTTTGATCAGTTACAGGGTGTGAGGGTGTTTTCTAAGATTGATCTTTGTTCAAGCTATCATCAGCTGAAGATCAGGGACTCGGATATTATGAAGACTGCATTCAGGACCCGATATGGTCATTATGAGTTTCTTGTGATGTCTTTTGGGCTGACCAACGCCCCAGCAGCATTTATGCATCCGATGAACAGTGTGTTCAGGCCCTATTTGGATTCATTTGTGATTGTGTTCATTGATGACATTCTAGTCTACTCCCGTAGTCAGGAGGAGCAGGCTCAGCATTTGAGTATTGTGTTGCAGAGATTGAGGGAGGAGAAGCTATATGCTAAATTCTCCAAGTGCGAGTTTTGGCTCGAGTCCGTAGCATTTCCGGGACATGTGGTGTCTCGTGATGGTATTCAGGTTGATCCGAAGAAGATAGAGGCGGTGCAGAGTTGGCCTAGACCGTCCTCAGCTACAGAGATCAAGAGTTTTCTTGGCTTGGCGGGATATTATCGCCGGTTTGTTCAGGGATTTTCATCCATTGCTTCTTCATTGACTAAATTGACCTAGAAGGGTGCACCATTCGTGTGGTCGGATGAGTATGAGGAGAGCTTTCAGAAGCTCAAGACAGATTTGACCACAGCTCCAATGTTAGTATTGCCATCAGCTTCAGGTTCATATACTGTTTATTGTGATGCCTCGAGAGTGGGGATAGGTTGTGTGTTGATGCAGAAAGGTAAGGTGATTGCTTATTCTTCTCGGCAATTGAAGCCACATGAGAATAACTATCCTGTTCATGATTTGGAGCTAGCCGCCATTGTTCATGCCTTGAAGATTTGGAGGCACTATTTGTACGGTGTGTCTTGCGAGGTGTATACCGACCATCGTAGTCTCCAGCACTTGTTCAAACAGAAAGATCTTAATTTGAGACAGCGGAGATGGCTTGAGTTGCTTAAGGATTATGATATTACTATTTTATATCATCCGGGAAAGGCCAATGTGGTGGCCGATGCTTTGAGCCGGAAGGCGGTCAGTATGGGGAGCTTGGAATATATAACAGCTGAGGAGAGATCATTTTCTTATGATATTCAGGCGCTAGCCAATCGGCTAGTGAGGTTAGACATTTCAGAGCCCAATAGGGTGTTAGCTTGTGTTGTATCTCGGTCTTCTCTATATGATCGTATTCGTGAGCGCCAGTATGATGATCCACTCTTGGTTGTCCTTAGGGACAGAGTTCAACATGATGATGCTAGAGATGTCACCATTGATAGTGACGGCGTATCGAGGATGCAGGGCCGGATATGTGTGCCCAATGTTGATGGCCTTCGTGAGTTGATTCTGGAAGAGGCCCATAGTTCGCGGTATTCTATCCATCCAGAGGCCGCGAAGATGTATCAAGATTTGAAACAGCACTACTGGTGGAGGAGAATGAAGATGGATATTGTTAGGCATGTATCACGGTGCCTCAACTGTCAGCAGGTTAAGTACGATTATCAGAGGTCCGGTGGTGTATTTCAGCGCATTGATATTCCTGAGTGGAAATGGGAAAGGATCACTATGGACTTTGTCACTAGACTCCCTCGGACAGCGAGGAAGTTTGATTCTGTTTGGGTGATTGTGGATAGGCTGACCAAGTCTGCTCACTTCATTCCAGTTAGTACTACCTACTCATCGGAGCGGTTGGCAGCGATCTTTATTCGGGAGATTGTCCGGTTGCATGGAGTCCCGGTGTCTATCATATCCGACAGGGGTACCCAGTTCACTTCTCAGTTTTGGAGAGCATTTCAGCGAGAGATGGGTACGCGGGTTGAGTTGAGTACAACATTTCACCCCCAGACAGACGGGCAGTCTGAGCACACTATTCAGATTCTGGAGGATATGTTGCGAGCTTGTGTGATTGATTTTGGTGGTTCGTGGGATGGGTTCCTACCACTTGCTGAGTTTGCCTACAACAACAGTTATCAGTCGAGTATTCAGATGGCCCCGTATGAGGCATTGTATGGCAGGCGGTGTAGATCCCCCGTGGGATGGTTTGAGCCTGGTGAGGTTAGATTGATAGGGACTGAGTTAGTTCAGGATGCTCTGGATAGAGCAAAGTTGATCCAGGAGAGGCTTCGTACAACACAGTCTCGTCAGAAGAGTTATGCGGACCGTATAGTTCGAGAGTTGTCTTTCATGGTCGGTGACAGAGTATTGTTGAAAGTTTCACCTATGAAGGGTGTCATGAGGTTCGGGAAGAAAGGGAAGTTGAGTCCCAGGTACATTGGTCCTTTTGAGATACTTAAGAGAGTTGGAGAGGTGGCATATGAGTTGGCCTTGCCGCCCAGCTTATCCAGCGTTCATCCAGTATTCCATGTGTCTATGCTCCGGAAGTACATTGGAGATCCGTCTCATGTATTAGATTTCAGCACCATTTAGCTTGATGGTGATCTATCCTATGATGTGGAGCCTATTGCCATTTTGGGACGTCAGGTGAGAAAATTGAGGTCTAAGGAGATTGCATCGGTTAAGGTTCAGTGGAGAGGTCGACCCGTGGAGGAGGCCACTTGGGAGATCGAGCGGGAGATGCGGAGCAGATATCCTCACTTGTTTGAGACTTCAGGTATGTTTCTTGACCCGCTCGAGGACGAGCGTTTGCTTAAGAGGGGGAGAATGTGACGACCCGACCCGTCGTCACGGGAATTACCACCCCGTTATGTCGTAATTTCATGTTTCATGCTTTTATATCAGTGTTAAAGTCTATCGGGTGAGTTAGGAATGATTTGGATTGAAAATGAGGCATATAGCCTTTTGAAGGAAACTTGAATAAGGAAAGTCAACCCGGAGTTGACTATTTAGTTAGAGGGCTCGAAATCGGATTCTGATGATTCGGTTAGTTCCGGGAGGTGATTTGTGACTTAGGGGAGCAATCAGAATTGAATTTGGAGGCCCGGTGTAGAAATAGGCCTGAATTGGCTAAGGTTGAATATTGGCGAAATCCGAACGGTAGGTGAGATTTTGATCCGGGGGTCGAAATGGAATTCCGACAGTTGCAGTAGCTCCGTTAGGTGATTTTGGATGTGCCTGCGAAATTTCAGGTCATTCGGGCATCGTTTAGTCGGGTTTTTGATTGATGGTGTAATTCGGAATGTTTTAAGGAATTTAGGCTTGAATTCGATGCGAATTATGGGTTTTGATGTTGTTAGACGTGTTTTGAGGATTGGAGCAAGTTCGAATAAAGTATTAGGATGTGTTGGTGTGTTTGGATGAGGTCCCGAGGGCCTCGGGGTGTTTTCGGATGGCTAAACGGGAGAAAATGTGGAAAATTGCAGGTTTGGGATTCCGGTTCTGTTGTTTTCGCTCCTGCGGAAATGGGGACGCATGGGCGAGTCCGCAGAAGCGGATACAGGAGCACAGAAGCGCTATTGATCGCGGAAGCGGAGTTTCGCCCGCAGGAGTGGCACCGCTGGTGCAGAAAGTGAGCCGCAGAAGCGGAATTGGCCGGTTAGGCCTGGAAACGCAGAAGAGACCCTCTGGTCGCGGATACGGGCTCGCAGGAGCGGACTCCTGTCCGCGGAAGCAGAAAGGACCGCAGAGGCGGAGGGTATTTCGCAGAAGCGGTTCCGCAGGGGCGGAAAATGGCCCGCAGAAGCGAAAATCGCAGTGAGTTAAGTGTATCAGAAGTTAGAAAATTTCAGAAACATTTCACACATTTGGGTCTCGGCTTAAGGAGGTGATTTGGGCGATTTTGAAGAGAAACTCAAGGGAAATCATCAGGTAATCAACTATGGACTTAAACTATGATTAGTATTGATAATATTATGCAATTATATCATGAAAATGGAGGTATTTGGGGTGATTCGTGGAAGATTTAACCCTAGGCTTGAACTTTAGAAAATCAAGGTTTTGAATGGGCAAATGGAGTCCGAATTTGGTAAAAATTGATATGCTTAGACTCGTATTGAGATGAGGGTTCCGAATATGTGACTTTTGTGAATTTTCGAGAAGCGTACCGAAAGTCGAGTTTTGTCAACTTTGGGAATTTTTATGTAAATTGAGTTGTTTTGATTGGGTGTCGTCCCATTGGCCTAATTTGTTGTATTTCTACTGTATTTGATCGGATTCTACGCGTGCGGAGCTTGATTCTCGTGGCAAGGGCATTGCGGAGTAGTCGTCGCGCCGTATTGAGGTGAGTAATAGATGTGGGTGATGACCAGCGGGTTCGAAACCCCGGTATACCACTTTGTGACGCTCTATAGCGGCGAGACACGCACACTCTTGAGAGTGCGGGGTCGATCATGAACTGGGGACTATGGCTTAGTCCGACTTGTTGACACTGTGTTATGACATGGGCTATTCTTGAGCCGTCGAACCTCCTTCTCGGATGGTTTTATATTATATATTGTGATATTGGCCACTCTTGAGCCGAGGAACCCCTTCTTGGGCGGTTGAGTATCTTGTGGGCTGTGAGCCAGGTATTTGGATCCCGCGAGGATCGTTATCATTGTCTTATCATATTGACATGTTAGTTACTACCAGTCCGTAGCTATTTCTGTTATCATGCTATTTCCAATCTCTGGAACTTGGTATTACTGTTTTCCAACTGAAAAATGATAAAAAGGGTTTTCAAAACTACTTTTGAGCCTGCGAGGCTGTATTTGCATATTAGCTGACTGGTAGTGGATCGGGCTGCGCGCCGCAGCGGTATATATGTTGGATCGGACTGCACGCCGCAGTGATATTGTGCTTGGGCTGTAGGAGCCCCTCCGGAGTCTGAACCCCCACAGTGAGCACGGGTACCCAAATTGGATTGGGCTACGCGCCGTAGCGGTCATATCATGCATTGCATTGCATTTAGCTACATCTGATAGCTGTTATACCGTTTTTCTGGTACTTGTTGGTACAGGTACAGTCGATATTGATTCTGTGACAGGGTATTTGATTACAGCTTTACATAGTGCTTTATTGCGGATTTCTTATCTGCGCTGTCTTACCCTTGTTTATTACCACTGAGTCTGGCAGTACTCATTTTACTCCCCGCACCTTGTGTGCAGATCCAGGTACCTCTCAGCAGTGATCCAGTAGCTGTGCGAGGCGACATCTGTGGGATATACGAGGTAGCTGCAGAGTCCGCAGGACCCGATATTCCTTCTTACTGTCTTTTGATTCTATATTGACATTTCTTTCCGCATTTGGTATCTTGTAAACCTCTATACACTTATGTTCAGTAGAGGCTCATGACTCTTGACCCTTCGGTCTATGGGAGTTGGTGTATTATGGGACTCGGTTCCCCGTTTTCGTTATATGTATCGCTATTGCTTCGTGATTTAATATGCTTAAATGGGCTAAAGAGAGCTTCTAGCTCCGTTGTTGATATTGATTGGTCAGGCTGGCTTAGCAATATGCTTGGGCGCCATCACGACCGGATTTGGGGTCGTGACACCAGCTAGGATGAGGAAAATGATTATTATGGTATGATCAAAGAGATTTTAGAATTGTCATATACAGGTTGGCCAAATAAGAAGATCGTACTTTTCCGATGCAAGTGGTTTGACCCAACGCCTAAAAGAGGCACAAATGTATACTTACAGTACAACATAATTGAGGTTAATAAAAAGAGGGAGTATAATAGCTATGATCCTTTTATAATTGCAGAAATAGTTAGGCAAGTGTACTATGCTCCACATCCACTGCGGAGGGATAAGGCTGATTGGTTGGTTGTAACAAAAATAAAGCCTGTTGGCAGGGTGGAAGTTGAGAATGTACTAGATGTTGCTTACCAAAATGGTACCTCAAGTGTTAACCAAATGGTGGATGGTCAGTTAGAAAATTACTT
Organism: Nicotiana noctiflora; assembly: GCA_032618575.1. NCBI lineage: Eukaryota > Viridiplantae > Streptophyta > Magnoliopsida > Solanales > Solanaceae > Nicotiana > Nicotiana noctiflora. The sequence goes on along the minus strand of JASVEL010011607.1, from coordinate 5,353 downwards.
GGAGCATCCTCAACACATATTAGAAGAAGTTGATATGGAAGAAATAACAATCACAGAAAATAAGGATGAAGAATCACCTAATGAAAATGAAACAAGTGAAGAGGAAGGATTTTCAGACAAGGAAGATACGTCGATGAAGATGACTAGCATATATAATAAGAGGAAAAAAGATTTACAGCATGAAAATTTTCCTTTTCGGGAGTTTGAAATCTTTGGGAATTTTCATATAGTTTGTTATTTTTTAAAGTTTTTATGAACAGGTGTGAATCTAGTTTATGGTGTTCCCAATTAAAAAATATTTCACAAATCATAAGATTTAGTATATTAATCCTCACTGAATGTTTTAATTTAGAAGCAACTAAATCTGTATTCCATACTTTTCCCATTTCTGGCAATGAACAACAGATTATATCTTACATTTTCAATTATAGAAAATAACTAAATGAAACCTCATTATATGAGGCCAAGTTTTATGTGCTTCTGTCAATCTCATCCTATGATGTTTCTTTCTATTTCTTTTCAACATGTTTTTCTACTTCTAGAACTTCTTGAAATCTTCGATGTAGGATATTGCGTCTTCTCCCTATTTTCATGGATTCTTTTCGCAATGTTTTTCTTGGCCATTGTCAAAGAGATCTTTGGGTTGAGTCTAGTTGAACTATTGAATTCTTGGCAGAAGTTTATATGCGAACTCAAAGCTTCTTCAATGTCTACTGGTCCCCTTTTTTTTCCTTTAACATAGAATTAAGAACTATTGAGTCTACTTTCTCATTCTTTTAGACAAATAATACTTGTCATATCACTTTATGAGTAGTATCATTTAGATGAAATGTGCCAGCCTACTTGAGTAGATATCATACACTATGATGGTAGGATTCCATTATCAAGCAATAGAGTCCCTTCTAATTCATAAAGCACTTACTTAAGAATGGAGTGACTCACTCCTATCTTTCCTAGAGAATAAATCACCTTAATTAGTGGAGTTGGCACTCATTAATGTATTAACAGGTTCAGTTTATGCTACAAAACATAATAGAATGTAATTTACACCTATATAGAGACACATTTTAACAAAGCATGTTTGGGCGAACTGTCACGACCCTAGTTCACCAATCGTGAACCTGTCATGACGGCACCCAGTCTTCGCGACTAGGTAAGCCTAACACAATGCGTAATATACAATTTCATGAACATTAAATAAGGAAATAGCGGAAAACGATATAAAAGGAATGTAATCAATGATACTTGGCACATACACTCATCCACCACACCATATAGCATATCACCAAGACCCAGCATCCCACGGGTAACACAGACTGAAAAGGGAGAGTACAAATGTGGCTCTATACATCAAGAATGTCTAAACAATGAAATGAGGGAAAATAACTACTATCACTATAAGAATAGAAGGAGGCTCTCCGGATCCGCGGACATAGCAGATCATACCTCGAGTCTCCTGATGTACTGCTGAATCACCTAAGATGAACCTGTCCTGATGTACCTGGATATGCACAACAAAAGTGTGCAGAAGAGTAGCATGAGTACACCACAGCGGTACTTAGTAAGTGCCAAGCCTAACCTCGATGGAATAGTGACGAGGTAGGTCAAGGACCTACCGAGAAAACAATAACATAATGATCAAAACAGTAATAAGCAGGCATAAGTAAGAATGAATCTGAAATAACAACAATGAAGTAATTACTGCAACCGACTACGATTAGCTAACTACAAGTAACTAACATAACATAAACTCGAACCAGCAAGTCCAGGACCTGTGGGAATTGAACCCACAATCCCTCTCTATATCCAACAACTCAGGATCTCCGGGAATTTAACCCGTAATCCCAATATCAGTATCTCAACATCTCCGGGAATCGAACCCGCAGCCTGTATCTCAATATCTCAAGATCTCCGAGAATCGAACCCGTAGTCTGTATCTCAATAAATATATCAATAAACTCCGAGTATCCGGGAATCGAACTTGCAACCCTTGGATCTCCGAGAATCGAACCCGCAGTCCACAAACAATAACACTACGTGTCTCTGGGAATCAAACCCACAACCCTGAGATCTCCGGGAATTGAACCCGCAGTCCACTTATACAGAGAATAAAAGGAACGCACAGAGAAATATGATATGCATAACTACAACTTCACCAAAACATTATCAACATTTATCAAGAAGTTCAAGTAAGACAATTAGGCAATTAGACAGATAAATCCTATGTAATCATATTTTTCTAACGAACATCACGTAAAGGTGGCAATCTAAGCAGCTAAGAACGGAATTATCACGAATTAGACAATTTAAGTAAGGTGAGTTCCAACAATCTGTACATGCACACGCCTGTCACCTCGCGTACAAGGCGTTTAAATTATCACATAATATCCTAGGTGTAAAGGTTCCCCCACACGAGGTTAGACAAGCTACTTACCTCAACTCCGGTACAAAACCGCTAAGAGACAACTCTCTTGCCACGCATATCAGCCTCCATAGGTGTAGAATCTGATAAAAATCAATAGAAATACATCAAAATAGGCCAATTAGGTATTACCCAATCGAAACAATTTGAAATACACCCAATACCACAAGTTGCCAAAACCCGACTTTCGGTACGCTTCTCGAAAAATTACGTAAGTTACATATTCGGGTTTCTTATCTCAACACGAGTCTATGCATATAAAATTTACAAAAATCGGACTCCGTTTCTCCATTCAAATCAACGATTTACCATAATTTAGGCATAGGGCTAAAACACCCGATTAATCTTCCATTAACAGTGAAATACTCAAGGATTTCATGATAAAATAACGTAATTAGGCCATGAAACTTACCTCTGATGATTACCCGATGATTCTCCAACAATTTCCCGTGAGTTTCTCTCTCTAGGACTCAAAAATGGCATTTTTGTGACTAAACCTGCGACTGGTCTGCTTCCTGTTTTTAATTCACGGCCAGACGAAATAACTCTGTGCGATCGCAGCCCTAGGCTCGCGATCGCGATGCACAAATCCTGGGCCACAGATTTTTACTCTACGTGATCGCATGGGCCTGGACGCGATCGCAATGCTTAACCTAGTGACCCTACGCGATCGCAGTGAAGCGACCACGATCGCACTGCACGCGAACTCAACCTTACGCGATCGCCGACCTAACCTCGCGATCACAGAGCTTTCCAACTTTTTCCTACACGATCGCAGACTCCACCTCGCGATCGCAGAGCTCAATATTTTCCTCTTACGCGATCGCAGGAACAACTTCGCGATTGCGAAGCACAAAAATTCTCTGCAATATTGCAGCAGAAACAGCAGTGCAATTGGCACCAAAATGGTCCGCTTGGATGCCCGGATTCATCCCGAGGACCCCAAGACCCCAACGAAAACCACCAACCTACTCTAAAATACGATACGAACTTGTTCCAATCACAAAAACATGTCCTTAAACACAGAAAACATCGAATTATAGCGGATTCAAGCCTAAGTTTTCATCTAAACTTCCGAAACCAACATTCAATCAAAAACCCGACTAAACGACGTCCGAATGACCTGAAAATTTACAGACATATCCAAAATCACATAACGAAGCTACATGAATTGTAGGAATTCTATTCCGACACCCGGATCAAAATCTCGCCTATCGATCGAATTTCTAAAAAAATTCAAACTTCGGCATTTCAAGCCTAATTGAGCTACAGACCTCCGAAATACCTTCTGAACGCGTTCCCAACCCCGAAATCACCTAAGAGAGCTAATGGAACCATCAGATTTCCGTTTCGAGGTTGCCTTAACACTGTTCCGAATACGGGCCATTTTTCAACTATAAAGCACTCATTTAGGGACTAAGTGTCCCAAAACGCTTCAAATTCTATAACCGAACCTCCCGGCAAACCAAGAAGGTCCGCGATGTGGCTCTTATGGTTGGCGAGCGGGTTCTGCTTCGAGTCTCGCCAATGAAGGGCGTCATGAGGTTTGGGAAGAAGGGGAAGCTGAGTCCTAGATTTATTGGCCCTTTTGAGATCTTGAGGCGTGTTGGGGAGGTGGCTTATGAGTTGGTCTTACCTCCCAGCCTAGATAGAGTCCATCCCGTATTTCATGTCTCTATGCTCCGGAGATACCATGGTGACCCATCACATGTGTTGGATTTCACTTCTGTTTAGCTAGACGAGGATCTGTCCTATGTGGAGGAGCAAGTGGCCATTCTGGTCAGGCAAATCAGGAAGCTAAGGTCAAAGAACATCGCTTCAGTAAAGGTCCAGTGGCGGGGTCAGCCGGTCGAGGAGGCGACTTAGGAGACCGAGCAGGATATGCGCAACCAGTACCCTCATCTCTTCACCACTGTATGTATGTTTTCTATGCTCGTTCGAGGACGAACGAATCTTTTAAGTGTGGGAAGATGTAACGACTCGTTCGGTCATTTTTGAAATTTACGCCCCGATCCCCAATTTAACTGTTCCCCAAAGTTCATTTCTGCTATTGTGGTTTGCCGGGAGGGTCAGTTCTAGAATTTGGAGTGTTTTAGGACACTTAGTCCCTAAATGAGATCCTTGTAGTTGAAAAATGGCCCATATTCGGAACAGTGTTAAGACGACCTCGGAAAGGAGATCTGACGGTTCCATTAGCTCCATTAGGTGATTTCGGGGTGGGGAGCGCGTTCAGAATGTATTTTAGAGGTCTGTAGCTTAATTAGGCTTGAAATGCCGAAGTTTGAAATTTTTGGTAATCCGATCGATAGGTGAGAGTTTGATCCGGGTGTTAGAATGGAATTCCGATAGTTGCAGTAGCTTCGTTAGGTGATTTCGGATATGTCTTCAAATTTTCAGGTCATTCGGACGTCGTTTGGTCGGGCTTTTGATTGAATGTTGGTTTCGGAAGTTTAGATGAAAACTTAGGCTTGAATCCGCTATAATGCGATGATTTCCGTGTTTAGGAGCGTGTTTTTATGATTGGAACTAGTTTGTATCGTGTTTTGGAGTAGGTTGGTCCCGGGGGCCTCGGGATAAATCCGGGGGTCCAAACGGACCATTTTGGTGCCAAATGCACTGTTGTTTCTGCTGCAATAGTGCAGAGAATTTTTTGTGCTTCGCGATCGCATGGTGGAGTCTGCGATCGCGTAGGGCAAAGTTGGAAAGCTCTACAATCGCGAGGTTAGGTCTGCAATCGCGTAAGGTTGAGTTCGTGTGCAGTGCGATCACGGTCGCTTCATTGCGATCGCGTAGGGTCGCTGGGTTAAGCACTGCGATTGCATCCAGGCCCACGCGATCGTGTACAGTAAAATTTGTGGCCCGGGATCTGTGAATCACGATCGCGAGCCTAGGGTTGCGATGGCGTAGAGTTAATTCGTCTGGCAGTGAATT
>JASVEL010011606.1:0-49089 GCA_032618575.1 Nicotiana noctiflora | reverse complement strand
TAAGCGGAGGCTTGTCCGCTTCTGCGAAATTCCCCAACTCGTCTCCTGACCGCTTCTGCGGTCCCCATCCTCGCACCTGCGATGCCGCTCATGCGGACAAGGACCGCCCCTGCGCTCCAGTCCGCTTCTGCGCTCCAATTTCCGCTTCAGCGGACTCGCCTCTGCGGTTCCATTTCCGCAGGGGCGAAAACAACAGAGGCAGAATTCCCTAACCTGCAATTTCCATGATTTTTCTCCCGTTTAACCATCCGAAACCACCCCGAGGCCCCCGGGATCTTATCCAAACACACCAACACATCCTAATACCTTATTCGAACTTGTTCCAATCCTCAAAACACGTCTAACAACATCAAAACCCATAATTCACATCGAATTCAAGCCTAAATTTCTTAAAACTCTCCGAATTACACATTCGATCTAAAACCCGACCAAACGACTTCCGAATGACCTGAAAATTTGCGGACATATCCAAAATCACATAACGAAGCTACAGAAATTGTCGAAATTCCATTCCGACCCCCGGATCAAAATCTCACCTATCGTTCGGATTCACCAAAATTTCAACCTTCGGCATTTCAAGCCTAATTGAGCTACGGACCTCCAAAATACATTCCGAATGCGCTCCCAACCCCGAAATCACCTAACGGAGCTAATGGAACCACCGGATTTCCGTTCCGAGATCGTCTTAACACTGTTCCGGCTACGGGCCATTTTCTAGCTTCAAAGCTCTTATTTAGGGACTAAGTGTCCCAAAATGCTTAAATTTTCAGAACCGACTCTCCCGGCAAACCACAATAGTAGAAATGAACTTAGGGGAACAGTTAAATTAGGGATTGGGGCGTAATTTTCTAAAACGACCGGTCGGGTCGTTATATAATTAAGTACATATATGGATATGTATAAGTATAATGCTACGGCGTGCAGCCTGCTCCAATACATGTAACTCTGCGGCGTGCAGCCCGCTCCATTTAACGTCGATGGTGCTCACTGGGGTGTATACAGACTTCGGAAGGGCTCCCTGGGCCCAAGCGCTATGATACTGCAGCGTGCAGCCCGATCCACACATATATTACTGCGGCGTGCAGTCCGATCCGACATATATATATATACATATATAACTATAATGTTGTGGCGTGCAGCCCGATCCTCTAATATACACCAGTGCTCACTGAGAATGTGTGCAGACTCAGACTCCGAAAGGCTCCTACAGCCCAAGCGCAATAATACTGTGACGTGCAGTCCGATCCCACATATATTGCTGCGCGCAGTCCGATCCAACACATATACTGCTGCGGTGTGCAGCCCGGTCCAACATAGATATATATATATATATATATGTATAATACCTTATAATGGGTCCTCGACCCTGTCCCAGTCAGTATAGAATTGGCCTTTCAGACCCACTCAGCTAAATCGGGGAATTTCTACCCTAAGTAGTCTATCTCTCACAGTACACATCTAGCACTGGCCCACGATATGCTATACAGCTAATTTTACGGCTGAGTGTAAGTTTCCAACATGATATAGGGGTCACCTAGCTCTACAGGTCCGCTAATGCTCTACAGATCGGCACAAGGCCCCAAACATGGCTACTAGCCAAATTACACAGTTATAATCTCATTCTCAGTCACAATACACAATACACTATTAGTCGGAAAGGACCAAGTCCAATTCCCCAATCACAATGTCACCACGCCCGTCACATGACGCGTGTCTCATCTCAACATAGCACTGTAAAGTGCAAGAACGGGGTTTCAAACCCTCAGTACATAATTTACTACCACCACTCACCTCGATCCGGTAGAAGACTTAGTCCGCCTTACGCTCGCCTCGCAATTCAATCACCTTGGATACCGAATTTGCTCAAAATCAATGAGAATACATCAATATAGGCTAATTAGACACAACCCATTCGAAATAAATCAATTTGCACCAAAACCCACAAAGTTGTCAAAATCGACTTTTGGTACACTTCTCGAAAAATTAACGAAAGTTACATTTTCGGAATACTTATCTCGACACGAGTCCATACATATAAAGTTTGCCAAAATCGAACTCTGTTTGCCCATTCAAATCAATATTTTACCATAACCTAGGCCTAGGGCAAAATCCCCCATTAATCCTCCCATTTACAGTGAAATAATTGAAGATTCTAAGATAAATTAGCGTATTTAGACCATAGAACTTACCTACAATGTTTACCCGGTGGAATCCCCTCTTGAAGCTCTCCAAAATCGTCCAAACGAAATGGAATCAATGAAAGAAATAACCCAATTTCGTGTAATAAGGAATCTGCTCGTGATTCGTCGGGTTGTACCCTGCACCTGTGCTATACAAGTTGTACATCTTATTGCTCCATTAGTCCAAATTACGAGTTCTTTAGCTTTCTGGACACTAAACACGAAGGTCTACAACTTTCATGTTTTGCATATGTTGTGATTCCTTATAGATTACAAGATATCAGCTATCAAAGTAGCCGAAAACTACTGAAAATCTGCTGCAATTTAGTGCAGCAATCAGCTGCTCACTTTGGCTCTAAATGGTCCGCTTGGACTCCCGAATTCATCCCGAGGCCCCCGGGACCCCAACAAAAACCACCAACATACTCCATAACACCATACAAACTTGTTCCAATCATAAAAACACGCCCTTAAACACGGAAAACATCGAATCCAAGCAAATTCAAGCCTAAGTTTTCATTTAAACTTCCGCAACCAACATTCGATAAAAAACCCGACCAAACGACCTCCGAATGACCTGAAATTTTGCGGGCACATCCAAAATCGCCAAACGGAGATACTGGCAACTGTCGGAATTCCATTCTAACTCCCGGATCAAAATCTCACCTATCGATCGGATTCCGCAAAAATTCCAACTTCGCCAAAATAGGCTAACTTCTTCACCGGACCTCTAAAATTACTTCTGATTGCGCTCCTAAGTCTTAAATCATCCCCCGAAACTAACCGAATCATCGAAATTCAGTTCCGATCCCTCTAACTCATAAGGCAACGTTGAATTGACATTTCCAACTTAAGCTTTCCTTAAAGACATTAATTGTCCCATTTCCTACCAAAATCGATCCGAATTGACTCAAAGTTTGCACATAAGTCATACTCGACATTACGGACTTGCACCAACTTTCAGAATCGCATTCCGACCCCGATATCAATATTTTCACTTCCGGTTGAATTTTCTCATAAACCTTCAAATTCCTATATTTTGCCAAATGACTTCAAAATGACCTCTGGACACCCGAATTCACTTCCGATAGCGTTCCCGACTCCAAAATCACCTTATGGATCTATTCCCAGACTTGGAATCCCAAACGGACATCTATAACTTTAAAATGCCTTCCAACCCAAATTTATGAAATCCTTCTAAAATACTAACTTCCACCATATACGCCGAAATGCTCACGGGTTATCAAAAACCAAATCTGGACATACGTCCAAGTTTAAAATCATCATACGAACATGCTGAAACTTTTAGATCCCAATTCCGAGGTCATTTACTCAAAATTCCAATCGTAGTTCATTTCTTCAACTTTAAGCTTTCAAAATGTGAATTTCCATTTAGATTTGACTCCAAACTTCCTGAATTTTAATTCTGACCATACACATAAGTCAATATACCTGAGATGAAGATGTTCATGGAATCAATCTGCTGAATGATGCACCAGAGCTCAGAACGACCGGTCGGGTCGTTACAATCTCCCCCACTTAAACATACGTTCGTCCACGAACGTGCTGAGAACTACAATGACGTAGTCTCAAATAACTTGTTTAACACATCATGCACCTTCTTGTGCTACCACTAATTAGTTGAGCATATTAGCTATATAATTCTGTAGATATAATTCTTTATTCAAGTTAATAAGCCATTAGGCCAAATTCCAACATCCTGAATTTTCTGCCAAGTCCGTTTCCATCATTCGACCACCATATCAATCTCCACACGTTGTACCCAAACATTAATGCATAACTTTGTTGAATTCACACTTTGCATCACTTTACTCATATGAGCACAATAACATTCTTTATTTACTGCAGTTGCCTACAATACCCAAATACCGATGGAAACCTATCATTAGTTGAAGTCTTATTCCAACACTTTCATATTCTTCCAACGATAAATAAAACACGCGCCAAACCGTAACAATTCCTCAGATCAACCATTTATGAAGCCATTTCTCTTTTTAACTGATACCATAATAGATTTCGGAGCCAGACCTCGATATTACCTTTCTAACGAGCTGAGATCAAATATGCTCACACTCATTAATGACTCCAACGAACATTTCGTTTATAACACACCGCACTGGTGACACGACACCTCAGCATCGACCTAAGCCACAATGAGCACAACACAGGTTCCAATAAGAAACGATCCAAACACACTCGTATCATGACAACTAACTCACACAAAAGAGCTATATTTCAATTCACCCGTACCATCGTAACATAAAACTGAGATCTCATCTCACATCATAGAATTAGGGTACCTGAATCCTCCTCGAAAGGTCATAACATCACGTGTCCTTGCCACAGCCCATGATTCTATCCAAACACTATTTCTCATGGAGCACCTCAAGTCACCATGCTCGAAACCATCAGCCAGTGTGACGACCCGGTGTCTATCGGGTAAGTTAGGAGTGAATTGGATTGAAAATGAGGCATATAGCCTTTTGAAGGAAACTTGAATAAGGAAAGTCAACCCGGAGTTGAATATTTGGTTAGATGGCTCGAAATTGGATTCTGATGATTCGGTTAGTTCTGGGAGGTGATTTGTGACTTAGGGGAGCGATCGAAATTAAATTTGGAGGCCCGGTGTAGAAATAGGCTTGAATTGGCTAAGGTTGAATTTTGGCGAAATCCGAACGGTAGGTGAGATTTTGATCCGGGGGTCGAATGGAATTCCGACAGTTGCAGTAGCTCCGTTAGGTGATTTTGGATGTGCCTGTAAAATTTTAGGTCATTCGGACGTCATTTGGTCGGGTTTTTGATGGAATGTGTAATTCGGAAGTTTTGAAGAAACTTAGGCTTGAATCCGTGTGTAATTGGTGATTTTGATGTTTAGGATGGTGTTTTTATGATTGGAACAAGTTCGTATCGTGTTTTGGGGTATGTTGGTGGTTTTCGTTGGGGTCTTGGGGGCCTCGGGGTGAATCCGGACCATCATCCGGCATTTGGAAGCAAGAAATGGTCTGCTGTAAATTGCAGATCACTGGGCAGTGATTTAGCCTTCGCGTTCGCGAACGCAAGTTCCGCGTTCGCGTAGGCCAGGTTCAGTAAGGCATCACGTCCGCGAGGGCAATGCCGCGTTCGCGTAGGTTGGGGCCAGTTGGCCATCGCGTTCGCAATGGGTTGGGTCGCGTTCGCGTAGGAGGAAAAGATAAGGCATCGCGAACGGGTGACTTCACGTCGCGTTCGCGTAGAGTAAAAGTCAGGGGGCTGAGGAGTTGATCTTTGCAGACGCGTGAAAGGGTGTCGTGTTCGCGATGAAGAAGAGGGTTAAGGCATCGCATTCGCGTGAGAGGCGTCGCGAACGCGATGAAGAAAATAGGCTGGCAGTGAAGTTAAAACCAGAACTGGTCAGTCGCGGGTTTAATACCCAAAACCATCATTTTTGAGTTCCAAAAGAAGAAATTGACGGGAGATTGCTGGGAATTCATCGGGGATTCGTTGGAGGTAAGTTTTTTTTGGCTTAATTACATCATTTTATCATGAAATCCTTGGGTAATTTTCTGTAAATGGAAGGTTAAAGGTGGGTTTGAGCCCTAGGCCTAAATTGAAGAAAAACACTGATTTGAGTGGGCAAATGGAGTTCGATTTTGGTAAATTTTATATGCCTAGACTCGTATCGAGATGAGGATTCCGAATATGTGACTTTTGTAATTTTTCGAGAAGTGTACCGAAAGTCGGGTTTTGACAACTTTGGGAATTTTGATGTAAATTGAGTTGTATTGATTGGGTGTTGTCCCATTGGCCTAATTTGTTGTATTTCTACTGTATTTGATCAGATTCTACGCGTGCGGAGCTTGATTCTCGTGGCAAGGGCATTGCGAAGTAGTCGTCGCTCTGTATTGAGGTGAGTAATAGATGTGGGTGATGACCAGCGGGTTCGAAACCCCGGTATACCACTTTGTGGCGCTGTATAGCGGCGAGACACGTACTCTCTTATGAGTGCGGGGTCGATTGTGATTGGGGACTATGGCTTAGTCCGACCTGTTGATACTATATTGTGATATTGGCTACCCGTGAGCCATTGAACCTCCTTCTCGGATGGTTGCATACTATATATTGTGATATTGGCCACTCTTTAGCCGTTGAACCCCCTTCTTGGGCGGTTGAGTATACATGTGGGCCGTGAGCCAGTTATTGGATCCCGCGAGGATCGTTATCATTGTCTTATCATATTGACATGTTAGTTACTGCCAGTCCGTAGCTATCTCTGTTATCATGCTATTTCCAATCTCTGGAACTTGATATTACTGTTTTCAACCGAAAAATGATAAAAGATGTTTTCAAAACTACTTTTGAGCCTGCAAGGCTGTATTTGCATATTAGCTGACTGGTAGTGGATCGGGCTGCGCGCCGCAGCGGTATATATGTTGGATCGGACTGCACGCCACAGTGATATTGTGCTTGGGCTGTAGGAGCCCCTCCGGAGTCTGAACCCCCACAGTTAGCACGGGTACCAAATTTGGATCGGGCTACACGCCGTAGCGGTTATATCATGCATTGCATTGCATTTAGCTACATCTCGTAGTTGTTATACTGTTTTGCTCGTACTTGTTGGTACAGGTACAGTTGATATTGGTTCTGTTACAGGGTATTTGATTACAGCTTTAAATAGTGCTTTATTATGGATTTCTTATCTACGCTGTCTTACCCCTGTTTATTACTACTGAGTCTAGCAGTACTCATTTTACTCCCTGCACCTTGTGTGCAGATCCAGGTACCTCTCAGCGTGATCCAGTAGCTGTGCGAGGCGACATCTGTGGGATATACGAGGTAGCTGCAGAGTCTACAGGACCCGATATTCCTTCTTACTGTCTTTGGATTCTGTATTGACATTTCTTTCCGCACTTGGTATCTTGTAAACCTTGATACACTTATGTTCAGTAGAGGCTCATGACTCTTGACCCTTCGGTCTATGGGAGTTGATGTATTATGAGACTTGGTTCCCCGTTTTCGTTATATATATTGCTGTGGCTTCGTGAATTAATATGCTTAAATGGGCTAAAGAGAGCTTCTAGCTCCGTGTTGATATTGATTGGTCAGGCTGGCTTAGCAATATGCTGGGCGCCATCACGACCAGATTTGGGGTCGTGACATCCACACACATATTTAGGTCTGAACTTAAGCAATCAATTACACCTGTGGTGATACAATTGATATACGCTATCAAATCCTAATAAGACACAACCGATGTGCTATTCCCCGAGCGGTACCCAATACGAACTATTCCTCAGAAGTCTGGAAGTACTGTATGCAAGGTAACATATAGGAAGCTATATTTTCCACATTATACTGTTGTGGCGCGCAACCCGTTCCAATAACATACTTGTGGCGGCGTGCCACCCGATCCAGATACCATACCTTTATCGGCGTGCCACCTGATACAGATACTATACCTGTGGAGGCGTGCCACCCGATCCACACATAAATCTAGCAAAGGGAATGCACATCGAGTCAAGTCGCTCTTTGCAACAAACATATACATTGCCTCAAACTCGGCCACATGAAACATATTCGATAAAGTTCCTCAATACTGGAACTGAATCAATGGTAAGTACCTCTACACTAACATCCGCCATGAAGGCCCAACTGACAAAGCAATACCTACCAGTCGTCCACTGGCCCTAGGGTATATTTACCCTACTAGAGTATGATCTAATGCGCTCTGCCACGCAGTTGTGATATTTGTTTTGATATAGTCCATATCATATTAGTCTAGACAACCTGACTTATGACAACCAATCTGCAATCATATATCATTATTCCACTTCATCATATCAAGTAACGAAATAGCCACTAGGACTTCCAATTTCCTATAACCGCTAAATGGTGCCGATACACACGATATACCACCACTGCATAGGCGGATTACAAGAACTTCTAGTCTCTAACACATATGTAACACGTGAATCACTATGCATGATTCCATATTCCACCGTACGAATACATAATCACACATATCAAGCCTCCATTCATACCACATAAGCCATTCACAAATTTCCCTATGCCATCAACAACTCAATCATCACTGTCAATCCAACAAGAGGATACCACAATACCACTGGACATTATCAGTTTACATTACCTTGCCCTTTTTGACCATATACTCTGCCAAATCACTAGAATAGCAATACCATTTTCCTTATCACCAGAAAGATTGATTCTCAGATTATCTGCAGCTGCCCACGCTGCTTGGGAATTCTAATGACTCCCCATATAATATGAACTTATCTCAAAACCTTGAACATGCCGTTATCATCTTTCCATAACACATCGCATATACCATACTATACCAAGATACATGGAAAATTTCTATCCCTCTCCTATGCCGCAAACATCGACGCCCTCAACTAGTCAAGGACCTTCATGACCCATATAGAAGAAAAATCATTACACATTCCACGCTTCGCATACCGACACGAATATACTCATTTTCAAACCATGATAAAACACATCACAACTCTTTCTTCCCATTCATTGCATAAGCTTAACTGCCAGGACTGAGTCCTTTTACCCACATCGAGCTATACAAACTGCCAGCACATCAAGAGCTTTGTTACACCATAACTGCAAGACTCATTACTTCGAACACACACCAGGAGTTACTCATGAGCTTTTCATACTGTTCCAATTTATTATCATCTTTAATTTAATATTCTCCTTCACTGGAGGATCACAATACCTAAAATCAAGTTACCATACGAGACTCATACACAAGACCACGTGGTCTAAGGATCACAGGCCGCTGAATACTCCTTCAGATGTTTCCCAGAAGTACCACAATCTACAACACTTTACCTTGAAGAACTTCCTGCAATTTTGAATTTGTTATCATTACTCTCCAATATAGATACATAGAATCTCATCATTCACACAACATAACACAAGTCTTGATCCCTTCTAATGAGACCACAGTCTCTAACCATACACACCATCTTAAGACACCTGGCCGTTACCAGCACAATCCTGAGCACCGCAAGACTATTCTTGGGCATCATTCACCCTTATTCCATTATAATTCAACTGTCTTATTGAACAGAATCACTCGTGCCTTGTTAGAACTCTGACATCGCAGAACATGATTATATACAGATACAATTAGCTATCTTTATTTTCTATATGTTGAACATTCTTTACCAACAACAGTTCAAAATACCCTAGTATTTCTTCAGATCTACGAAGCACCATAACCTTTACCAAAATTTCCGACGTACTTAGAGACATGATCAACATAGCACACAACCATGCAATCAGCTAGTCAATAGCAACCTCCCCAACTTAGCTCGAAGCCATATATCAAAGCACTTTTTGACCACTCATAGCATTCTTATTCAAACGACGCCACAATATTATAGTGAGATTGAACTCAAGTCATATACAAGCTTTGAAAGAGACTCGAATCCTCAGAAACCTTAGCTCTTCTGCAGTTCTTGCATTTATATACACTCAACAGTTAAGCCTACTCTTTAGGTGATGAAATCTTTTCTAAGAAATTTTCCAAATATTTCGACAGAGTTTCCTTTGTAAGTTGGCCTATCCACCTGCCAGAGAATAACCAAAACCATCCTGACAATACACCTGCAACTCGACAAGACATCACAATGGATATCAACAACATAAATCTCAATACTACACGAATTATATTTTCAAAATAAATACACGAACATGCGCTGCACCTGCTCGAATCATAACATATGTTAAGTACCTTTCACCACAATACTCATAGCACAGCCAACCCGGTCTTTCCATGCCCGAACTCATACTACCACACGTAGTGCACTTTACCTTTCCATTAAGGAACATGAACATGCTCACCATGCCCATAACTAGGGCTACATATAAGATCACAATAGGAATCGAATACCTTATGGCTCACCCATTATCAAATTGCCATTTTCACAATTAAGGTCAATACTGATCGTATGAATTTCGTAATACTGGCTCGCGAAATTAGCACCTTGGTGCTCAAGCCATAGACAAAGATCCGGCCTCAAGTCCTCCAGATTAGCCCACCCTGAACTTATAGAGATTATATCTCGTCCCTCGATTGGGGAATCATAAGCCATCAAGGCAAACTTATCACTAAGCACTCGAGTGCACTTACAGACGTGTAGAAGGAATTTCAAGAATTATATCTCAAGCTGAATCAAGTATGCACGATAAGAATTTCAAGAATTTGAAGCTTTCCTAAAAGGTTTGCAGCCTCCCGAAGATAAGTACAGGCGTCCCCGTACCGATCCACGAAACTCTACTAAACCGGCTCATGACTCGCGAGACCTGTTAACCTAGGCTCTGAAACCAACTTGTCACGACCCAAACCCCGGTCGTGATGGCGCCCAACACATTGCTAGGCAAGCCCGACCATCTTATCCATTTAAACCAGCCAATTTTAACGTAATACTGATTAATCGGTATAATTACCCTATTTTCATAACAAATCAAGAAGTGTAAAAATTAAATACACGAATACAGTCCCAACCAAATCGTGGTTTTGCAAGTCTGAGCCTCTACAAATGAGATCTACTACACAATCAAGTCTAAGCAGAATGGAGACAACAAAATGATAAAAAGGAAGAGGTCAGGTACTGCGGACGTCGGCAATTACCTCAAAGTCTCCACGGAATGGGGATAATAAAGCAGTTGCGATAGCTCAACTGCCCTCCTGAACCTGTATATCCGCACAAAAAGTGCAGGGGAGTGGGGTGAGTATATTTCAACTCAGTGAGTAACAATAATAAATAATAACTGAAAATAAGAACTCCGGTACTATCACTAAATAGTTCTAAGGCAACCCCACAGGTAAGTCATCACTACGGTGAATACTCTCATTTCCAATCCTTATCTATCTCAACAAGGTCCCACACTGACCAAATCCTCACTCGTACCGCTACGGTGTACTGCCAACTCAATGTATGTAAATATATATATATATGTCTATAATGTATAAGTAATTAAGTACGTATATGGATATGTATAAGTATAATGATGCGGCGTGCAGCCCGCTCCAATACATATAACGCTGCGGCGCGCAGCCCGCTCCATTTAACATCGACGGTGCTCACTCGGGTGTATAGAGACTTCGGAGGGGCTCCCTGGGCCCAAGCGCTATGATACTGCGGCGTGCAGCCTGATCCGCACATATATTACTGCGGCGTGCAGTCCGATCCAATATATATATACACATATATAACTATATTGCTGCGGCGTGCAGCCCGATCCTATAATATACTCCAGCGCTCACTGAGAATGTGTGCAGATTTAGACTCCGAATGGGCTCCTATAGCCCAAGCGCAATAATACTACGGCGTGCAGTCCGTCCCACTAGTATATATTACTGCAGCGTGCAGTCCGATCCACATATACATCACTGCGGCGTGCAGTCCGATCCAATGCGGTATATACATATAATACCTCATAATGGGTCCTCGACCCTATCCCAATCATTATAGAATTGGCCTTTGAGGCCCATTCAGCTAAATCAGGGAATTTCCACCCTAAGTAGCCTATCTCTCACAGTACACATCTAGTACTGGCCCACGATATGCTATACATCTAATTTTATGGCTGAGTGTAAGTTTCCAACATTATATAGGGTTCACCTAGCTCTACAGGTCCCCTAATGCTCTACTGATCGGCACAAGGCCCCAAACATGGCTACTAGCCCAATTACACAGTTATAATCTCATTCTCAGTCACAATACACAATACACTATTAGTCGGAAATGACCAACTCCAATTCCGCAATCACAATAGCACCACGCCTGTCACATGACGCGTGTCTCATCTCAATATAGCACTGTAAATTGCAAGTACGGGGTTTCAAACCCTCAGTACATAATTTACTACCACCACTCACCTCGATCCAGTAGAAGCCTTAGTCCGCTTTGCGCTCGCCTCGCAATTCAATCACCTTGGATGCTGAATCTGCTCAAAATCAATGAGAATACATCAATATAGGCTAATTAGACACAACCAATTCAAAATAACTCAATTTGCACCAAAACCCACAAAGTTGTCAAAATCCGACTTTCGGTACACTTCTTGAAAAATTACGAAAGTTACATTTTCGGAATACTTATCTCGACACTAGTCCATAGTTTGCCAAATCGGACTCCGTTTGCCCATTGAAATCAATATTTTTCCATAACCGAGGCCTAAGGCAAAAATTCCCCATTAATCCTCCCATTTACAGTGAAATAATTGAAGATTCTATGATAAAATCGATTATTTAGACCATAGAACTTACCTCCAATGTTTACCCGGTGAAATCCCCTCTTGAACCTCTCCAAAATCGTCCAGACGAAATGAAATCAACGAAAGAAATAACCCAATTTCGTGTAATAATGAATATGCCCATGCTTCGTCGGGTTGTACCCCGCACCTACGCTATACAAGTTGTACATCCTACTGCTCCAGCAGTCATTTTCCGTCGATCATAACTTCTAGTACAGATGTCCAGATACGAGTTCTTTTGCTTTCTGGAAACTACACACGAAGTCTACAACTTTCGTGTTTTGCACTCTTTGTGATTCCTTATAGATTACAAGATATCAGCTCTCAAAGTAGCCAAAAACTACTAAAAATCTGCTGCAATTTAGTGCTGCAATCAGCTGCTCACTTTGGCTCTAAATGGTCCGTTTGGACCCCCGAATTCATCCCGAGGCCCCCGGGACCCCAATGAAAACCACCAACATAATCCATAACACCATACAAACTTGTTCCAATCATAAAAACACGCCCTTAAACATGGAAAACATCTAATCCAAGCAAATTCAAGCCTAAGTTTTCATTTAAACTTCCGCAACCAACATTCGATCAAAAACCCGACCAAACGACCTCCGAATGACTTGAACTTTTGCAGGCACATCCAAACTCACCTAACAGAGCTACTGCAACTGTCGGAATTCTATTCCGACTCCCGGATCAAAATCTCACCTATCGATCGGATTCCACAAAAATTCCAACTTCGCCAAAATAGGCTAACTTCTTCACCGGACCTCCAGAATTTCTTCCGATTGCGCTCTTAAGTCTTAAATCATCCCCGAAAACCCGAATTATCGGAATTCAATTCCGAGCCCTCTAACTCATAAGTCAACGTTGAGTTGACTTTTCCAACTTAAGCTTTCCTTAAAGAGATTAATTGTCCCATTTCCTACCAAAATCGATCCGAATTGACTCAAAGTTTGCACACAAGTGACACTCGACATTACGGACTTGCACCAACTTTCAGAATCGCATTTTTGACCCCGATATCAAAATTTTCACTTCCGGTCGAATTTTCTCAAAAACCTTCAAATTCCTATATTTTGCCAAATCACTTTAAAATAACCTCCGGACACCCGAATTCACTTCCGATCGTGTTCCAACTCCAAAATCACCATATGGATCTATTCCCAGACTCGGAATCCCAAAAGGACATCTGTAACTCTAAAATGCCTTACAAACCAAATTTATGAAATCCTTCTGAAATACTAACTTCCACCATATACACCGAAATGCTCACGAGTTATCAAAAACAAAATTCGGACATACGTCCAAGTTTAAAATCATCATACAAGCATGCTGGAACTTTTAGATCCCAATTCCAAGGTCATTCACTCAAAATTCCAATCATAGTTCATTTCTACAACTTTAAGCTTTCAAAATGAGAATTTCCATTTGGATTTGACTCTAAACTTCCTGAATTTTAATTCTTACCATACACACAAGTCAATATACCTGAGATGAAGCTGTTCATGGCATCAATCTGCTGAATGACGCGCCAGAGCTCAAAACAACCGGTCGGGTCGTTACAACTTATAATTATCCTAAAGCATGGAGTAATTAATATTGTCATTTACACCACAAATGGACTAGTCTTTGGCCATAATTTGAGGCATATTAGTGTTGAGGCAGACTTTTCAATATGGAGTTCAACTCTATTATATAGGAAAAATAGCGCTATACAATCGCTATAAAATTAGTAGTCGAAAATGTATAAAATTAATAGTCGAAAATGTACAAAACAATTATTGACAAATAAAATGACAATTGAAATTTATTAAAGCAATACGGTTAGTAGTATCAAACAAGAATAATTATAATTTAATTTTTTTCTTTTTAATATTGACCGCGCATCGCATGGGTACGATTACTAGTATATATAATATGAAGAACTATCTGAAACTAGACGTGCCTAGCAGTAAACCACAATTTTGATATAGTGTCATCAAAAGATTTATAGTAGTTTGAACAAGAAGTTAGACAACATATTTCCAGATTGATAAGCATTAGATATTTGGAAAATTGAACTAGAATAGTTAATGGTTCTTAAAAGAAATTAATTTGAAAAAAGTCTATAGAGAATTCAATATTTTTAAATTGAAAGGTCAAGATTTTCATACTACATTGATTCTGAGTTGACATATTTAAATTGATCATGCTTTACTTTTTTCTTTCTCTGTTGTGCTTGTATTTGCTTAATTGTGTCGTTCTCATACAAGTTGTATTGCTTTCAAGTGTCAACTATCATTGTTTTGTTGAAAGACATGTGCTATTCTAACCAAATAAGTGTTTGTTTGCACCATTTGAATTATGATAAATATAACATGTATAATTTATTCTTTCTTTATGTAGATGGAATATCGTAGTTGGATGTATAATAGAAATTATCCTAATCGTCGTTTTTTGAGGGAGAAATTTATAAAAGTGGTTGAGGAATATATTACACATGCAATGTCACTTGAACCATTTCGGATTGGACGATTAATTAGGTGTCCTTGTGAAAGGTGTAAGTGTTTGCATTATTTTGAACCGGCAGATGTTAAGACTCAACTTTATCAAAGACAGTTTATGGATAATTATTTTGTGTGGACTAGTCATGGAGAGATTGATGGTATTGATGGTGTATTTCATAATGTAGTTGTTGGTGAAAGTAGTAGGTCGGGAGGGAATAACGTTCAACATCCGAGAAACCATGAAATGGTTGCAGAAGCTCTAGGGATGCACTTTGATTGTGAAACCAACGAAAGTGTTGAACAACCTCCTAATGAAGAAGTAAAATATTTTTATGAACAATTAGAAGCTGCTAGTCGTCCACTAATAAAAGGGAGTATGCAGTCTCAGTGTCTGTTGCGGTTAGATTATTAAGTATCAAATCAGATACCAATATTTCTCAAGCAGGAATGGATTCATTCATTGGCCTTATGAGGGAACTAGTTGACCCAACTTTCAACATACCTGAAGATTTCTATAAGGCTAAAAAATTGGTTTCTAAGTTAAGACTCTCGCCTGTGAGAATTGATTGTTGTGAAGATGGTTGCATGTTGTATTACAAGGGTGATGCAGATTTAGAAAGTTGTAAATTTTGTGAAAAACCTCGTTTTAAGCAGCTTTCCAGCGGGAAGAAGGCTGATGTGAAGTCGATGCATTACTTACCACTTATTCCTAGATTAAAGAGGCCGTACGCATCTATGAGTTCCGCTCCTCATATGAGATAGCACTATGAAAATAGAAGGTCGCCCGGTGTTCTGTGTCATCCTTAAGATGGGGAAGCTTGGAAGCATTTTGATAGGACGCATCCTAATTATGCTAGTGAATCGAGAAATGTTCGATTGGGTTTGTGTGCTGATGGTTTCACACCATTTTCAGTTTCTGCAACACCATATTCATGTTGGCCGGTCTTTATCACTCCGTATAATCTTCTGCCTGAAATGTGTATGACTAGTCCATATATATTTTTAAATTGTGTTATTCCCGGTCCCCGCAATCCAAAGAGTTTGATTGATGTATATTTGCAACCTTTGATTGATGAGCTTAAGCAGTTGTGGTATGATGGAGTTGATACATATGATATATCAACCAAGCAAAATTTCAACTTACGTGCTAACTTAATGTGGACAATTAATGATTTTCCTGTGTATGGAATGTTGTCTGGGTGGATGACTGTCGGAAAGTTAGCATGTCCTTACTTCAGGGAAAATGGTAAAGCGTTCACTTTAAAAAATGGCCGAAAGCAGTCATGGTTTGATTATCATCGTCAGTTCTTGCCGGTTGATCATGAGTTCATAAGGATGAAGAACGCATTCAAAAAGAATATAGTTGAACATGATTTTCCACCTCCAATTTATTCCGCTAAGGAAATATGGGAGAGGGTTCAGAACTTCACTCAAGTTACCGAGGCCCCACCTTCTAGATTTCCTGGATATGGTGTTACTCATAACTGGACAAAATAGAGCATATTTTGGGAATTGACATATTGAAAGGATAATCTTCTCCGACATAATCTTGATGTCATGCATATTGAGAAGAACTATTTTGACAATTTGTTCAACACCGTGATGGATGATAAGAATAAGACAAAAGATAACCCGAAGGCTAGATTGGACTTACAAGAATATTGCAGGTGACCTGAATTACATTTGCAGTATGTGAACAATTGTAAGGTGCTCAAGCCCAAGGCTAGCTACACATTCACTTTGGAACAAAGACGACAGATTTGTGAGTGGGTTACAAACCTAAAAATGCCTGAGGGATATGCACCAAACATGGAAAAATGTGCCAATATGGTTGAGGGAAAGCTGACTCATATGAAAAGTCATGACTGTCATATATTCATTGAAACCTTAATCCCTATTGCATTTTGTGGATTGCTTGAAAATATATGGAAACCCATCACAGAGATAAGTTTGTTCTTTAAAGATTTATGTTCTACCACATTAAGGGAAGAAAACCTATTTCTAATGGATCAAAACATTCCTGTAATCACTAATACGTTGGAGAGGATTTTTCCATGTGGTTTCTTCGAAGTGATGGAACATATTCCAATTCACCTTATACACGAGGCGCGATTTGGATGCCCGGTTCAATGCAGGTGGATGTATCCATTCAAGAGGTAATGATCAAACCTTGATTTATTCTTGTAATTTTTTTTAACGTTATCGTCTAATACGATAATATGCAGGACTATCGGCAAGTGAAAACGATTTGTTAAACAAAGGAATAGGAATGAAGGATCCATATGCGAAGCCTATCTTGTAAAGGAAACTGCCCATTTTTGTTCTTATTACTTTGACAATCATGTGCCATGTGCTAGAAATAGGCCCAATCGGCACAATGTGGTTATTGAGATTGATCCATTATATCCACCAATATCCCTATTCAATCAACCAGGCCAAAGTTCTAAAGACCGAACAAAAAGGGGCCTAACATGTATTGAGTACAAATCAACTTCAAATCATGTGTTGCTAAATTGTTCGGAAGTTCAACCATTTCTTAAGTAAGTGTTGAAGTAAGATTAATTTACATGGGCTACAATTTAATTTGGTTGATACAACTAACAATTTTTTTTAATATGTCGCTTAGTGACTTCGTGAGTCAATTTGGTCATGGTGCTGTATACTCAACATTTGGGGCATGGATTAAAGAATGTGTAAGTGCATCTTACATACTTTCTCACACGTGATTACCCATACTTGTGAATATATTTGCTCACTTGCGATTTATTTAACCCTACATGTAGGTCACTAATCCAAACAACGGTGTTAATAAATTTTTGCAAGACATATCTTGGGGACATGCACCTACAGTTACGACTATGTCTAAGTATTGTGTGAATGGTTTCAAATTTAACACCGATGAATGCTCCAAGTATAAAAAAACAATAACAGTGGGGTATGTGTCAAAGGCAGTGAAGCCAGCTGTGATGACCCAGCCCGTTGTCACGGGAATTACCACCCCGTTATGTCGTAATTTCATGTTTCATGCTTTTATATCAGTGTTAAAGTCTATCGGGTGAGTTAGGAATGATTTGGATTGAAAATGAGGCATATAGCCTTTTGAAGGAAACTTGAATAAGGAAAGTCAACCCGGAGTTGACTATTTAGTTAGAGGGCTCGAAATCGGATTCTGATGATTCGGTTAGTTCCGGGAGGTGATTTGTGACTTAGGGGAGCGATCGGAATTGAATTTGGAGGTCCGGTGTAGAAATAGGCTTGAATTGGCTAAGGTTGAATTTTGGCGAAATCCGAACGGTAGGTGAGATTTTGATCCGGGGTCGGAATGGAATTCCGACAATTCCTGTAGCTTCGTTATGTGATTTTGGATATGTCCACAAAATTTCAGGTCATTCGGACGTCGTTTAGTCAGGTTTTTGATTGATTGTGTAATTCAGAATGTTTTAAGGAATTTAGGCTTGAATTCGATGCGAATTATGGATTTTGATGTTGTTAGACGTGTTATGAGGATTGGATCAAGTTCGAATAAAGCATTAGGATGTGTTGGTGTGTTTGCATGAGGTCCCGGGGGCCTCGGGGTGTTTTCGGATGGCTAAACGGGAGAAAATGTGGAAAATTGCAGGTTTGGGATTCTGGTTCTGTTGTTTTCGCTCCTGCGGAAATGGGGGCGCAGGAGCGAGTCCGCAGAAGCGGATACAGGAGCGCAGAAGCGCCGTTGATCGCGGAAGCGGATTTTCGCCCGCAGGAGCGGCACCGCTGGTGCGGAAAGTGAGCCGCATAAGCGGAATTGGCCGGCTAGGCCTGGAAACGCAGAAGCGACCCTCTGGTCGCGGATACGGGCTCGCAGGAGCGGACTCCTGTCCGCAAAAGCGGAAAGGACCGTAGAGGCGGAGGGTATTCCGCAGAAGCGGTTCCGCAGGGGCGGAAAATGGTCCGCAGAAGTGAAAATCGCAGAGAATTAATGGTATCAGAAGTTAGAAAATTTTAGAAACATTTCACACATTTGGGTCTCGGCTTAAGGAGGCGATTTGGGTGATTTTGAAGAGAAACTCAAGAATCATCAGGTAATCAACTATGGACTTAAACTATGATTAGTATTGATAATATTATGCAATTATATCATGAAAATGGAGGAATATGGGGTGATTCATGGAAGATTTAACCCTAGACTTGAACTTTAAAAAATCAAGGTTTTGAATGGGCAAATGGAGTCCGAATTTGGTAAAAATTGATATGCTTAGACATGTATTGAGATGAGGGTTCCGAATATGTGACTTTTGTGAATTTTCGAGAAGCGTACCGAAAGTCGAGTTTTGTCAACTTTGGGAATTTTGATGTAAATTGAGTTGTTTTGATTGGGTGTCGTCCCATTGGTCTAATTTGTTGTATTTCTGTTGTATTTGATCAGATTCTACGCGTGCGGAGCTTTATTCTCGTGGCAAGGGCATTGCGGAGTAGTCGTCGCGCTGTATTGAGGTGAGTAATAGATGTGGGTGATGACCAGCGGGTTCGAAACCCCGATATACCACTTTGTGACGCTGTGTAGCGGCGAGACACGTACTCTCATGTAAGTGCGGGGTCGATTGTGATTGGGGACTATGGCTTAGTCCGACTTGTTGACACTATGTTATGACATGGGCTATTCTTGAGCCGTCGAACCTCCTTCTCGGATGGTTTTATATTAAATATTGTGATATTGGCCACTCTTGAGCCGAGGAACCCCTTCTTGGGCGGTTGAGTATCTTGTGGGCTGTGAGCCAGGTATTTGGATCCCGCGAGGATCGTTATCATTGTCTTATCATATTGACATGTTAGTTACTACCAGTCCGTAGCTATTTCTGTTATCATGCTATTTCCAATCTCTGGAACTTGGTATTACTGTTTTCCAACTGAAAAATGATAAAAGGGTTTTCAAAACTACTTTTGAGCCTGCGAGGCTGTATTTGCATATTAGCTGACTGGTAGTGGATCGGGCTGCACGCCGCAGCGGTATATATGTTGGATCGGACTGCACACCGCAGTGATATTGTGCTTGGGCCGTAGGAGCCCCTCCGGAGTCCGAACCCCCACAATGAGCACGGGTACCCAAACTGGATCGGGCTACGCATCGTAGCGGTCATATCATGCATTGCATTGCATTTAGCTACATCTGATAGCTGTTATACTGTTTTGCTGGTACTTGTTGGTACAGGTACGATTGATATTGATTCTGTGACAGGGTATTTGATTATAGCTTTACATAGTGCTTTATTGCGGATTTCTTATCTGCGCTGTCTTACCCTTGTTTATTACCACCGAGTCTGGCAGTACTCATTTTACTCCCTGCACCTTGTGTGCAGATCCAGGTACCTCTCAGCAGTGATCCAGTAGCTGTGCGAGGCGACATCTGTGGGATATACGAGGTAGCTGCAGAGTCCGCAGGACCCGATATTCCTTCTTATTGTCTTTTGATTCTGTATTGACATTTCTTTCCGCATTTGGTATCTTGTAAACCTCTATACACTTATTTTCAGTAGAGGCTCATGACTCTTGACCCTTCGGTCTATGGGAGTTGGTGTATTATGGGACTCGGTTCCCCGTTTTCGTTATATGTATCGCTATTGCTTCGTGATTTAATATGCTTAAATGGGCTAAAGAGAGCTTCTAGCTCCGTTGTTGATATTGATTGGTCCGGCTGGCTTAGCTATGTGCTGGGCGCCATCACGATCGGATTTGGGGTCGTGACAAGTTGGTATCAGAGCCTAGGTTTACTAGGCCTCATGAGTCTTGAGCCAGTTGGTAGAGTCTTGTGGATCGGTACGGGGACGCCTGTATTTATCCTCGGGAGGCCTGCGAACCTTTAGGAAACACTTCACTTTTCTTGAACTCTGTCGTGCGATCTTGTTGTTATGAGAACTGAACTTCTATATTCTATTCTCTCGCAGATGGCGAGAACGCGAGCATCAGGATGAGGTGGACGACCTCCATTGCCACCTGTTAGAGGCCGTGGGCGCGGTCGTGCTAAAGGTAGAGGTAGGGCAGCTGAGGCAGTGCCAGCTGACCCGCCCGTTGTACCAGTTCAGGAGCAGCCCCCGGCGGTTGATGCTCCAGCAGCCCCAGTTCAGGCCCAGACGATGTCTATTTCCATTCATGGTCTTCAGGAGACTCTGGCCCAGATATTATCAGTATGTTCTGGATTGGCTCAGGTAGTATCAGCCACCGCTACAGCAGCGACATCCCAGAAAGGGAGTGGTCATCGGACCTCCGCAGCTCGCACACCTGAGCAGGTGGTACAGCGACTTCAGACGCTAGAGGCGGTCCCAGCTCAGGCAGTTGCACCGGTTGTTCCAGCTGCACCAGCCCCAGAGCATGTGGTACTGGTGATGCCCGATGACGAGCAGCGTCGACTTGAGAGATTTGGTAGACTTCAGCCACCCCATTTCAGTGGCGTTGAGGGCGAGGATGCCCAGGGTTTCTTGGACAAGTGTCGGAGGATGTTGCGGACGGCTGGTATTCTTGAGTCCAGCGGAGTTTCATTTACTACCTTTCAGTTCACTAGTCCCGCATTTGATTGGTGGGAAGAGTTTGAGAGGCGTAGGCCAGCAGGAGCAGCACCTCTCACATGGCAGCAGTTCTCTACTCTCTTTCTAGAGAAATATGTACCTCAGTTTCGTCGCGAGGAGCTACGTCGCCAGTTCGAGTGGTTGGTTCAGGGCGACATGTCTGTGACTCAGTATGAGCTTAGATTCACACAGTTGGCTAGGCATGCCACATGGATGATCCCTACTGATAGGGAGAGGATCAGGAGGTTCATTGATGGCCTCAACTATTCTATCCGCATTCTTATGACCGGAGAGCGAGTTCTGTCATCATCTTTTGAGCAGGTTGTTGATATGGCACGCTCCATTGAGGCGGATCGTCGCCGAGAGAGAGAGGAGCGGGAGGCCAAGAGGCCTCGTGGTTCTGGTAGTTTCGGTGGTGCTCCATCTAGAGGGCATTCCCAGCAGAGCCGAGGTCGCTCATCTAGACCTTCTCATTCAGGCCGCCCAGAGCAGAGCGGAGGTTCTTATGGTTGTGGTCGGCAGTGATTTCAGCAGGGTCAGTCTTCACTTAGTGCCCTTCCAGCCCAGAGTGCAGCACCTACTTCTTCAGCCCGGGGTTCTTCTGCGGCGAGGGGTTCTCTTCAGTCCCCTTCTCCAGCACCAGGTGCGTGTTATGAGTGTGGTGAGTTTGGCCACATGAGGAGACAGTGCCCTCGACTCCGTAGGGACAGGACTCAACAGAGGGATCAGCCCTCCTCTTCAGCACCATCTCAGTCTAGTAGAGGTGGAGGTCAGTCTTCTCGTGGTCGCCCCAGGGGCGAGGAGAGATCTGGTGGAGGCCAGGCACGGTTCTATGCACTTCCTGACAGGCGTGATGCAGTTGCCTCCGATGCAGTGATTACAGGTATCATTTCTATCTGTCACAGAGATGCCTCTGTTCTATTTGATCCAGGGTCCACATATTCTTACGTGTCCTCTTATTTTGCACATCATTTGGGTGCGACTCGTGGTAGTCTTGATTTACCTATTCATGTATCCACCCCCGTGGGTGATACGATTGTTGTGGATCATGTCTATAGATCCTGTGTTATATCTATTGGGGGTCTGGAGACCCAGGCAGATTTGTTATTGTTGGGGATGGTGGACTTTGATGTTATATTGGGTATGGACCGGTTGTCTCCGTACCACGCTATATTGGACTGTCATGCTAAGACAGTTACGTTGGTATTTCTCAGATCGAGTGGCGGGGTTCGACCGATTTCGTCCCTAGCCGTGTTATTTCGTTCTTAAAAGCTCAGAAGATGGTTGAAAAAGGGTGTCTATCGTACTTAGCTTTTGTGAGAGATGTGGGAGCCGAGTCTCCTAGCATTGATTCTGTACCTATTGTGAGGGACTTCCCAGATGTATTCCCCTCAGACCTGCCGGGCATGCTGCCGGACAGGGATATTGATTTTGGCATTGACTTGGTGTCGGGCACTCAGCCTATATCCGTTCCTCCTTATCGGATGGCACTAGCTGAGTTGAAAGAACTAAAAGAGCAGCTTCAGGAGCTTCTGGATAAGGGTTTCATCCGCCCCAGTATGTCCCCGTGGAGTGCGCCGGTATTATTTGTTAAAAAGAAAGATGGTTCCATGCGAATGTGTATTGATTATAGGCAATTGAATAAAGTGACATTGAAGAACAAGTACCCTCTACCGCGCATAGATGATTTGTTTGATCAGTTACAGGGTGTGAGGGTGTTTTCTAAGATTGATCTTTGTTCAAGCTATCATCAGCTGAAGATCAGGGACTCGGATATTATGAAGACTGCATTCAGGACCCGATATGGTCATTATGAGTTTCTTGTGATGTCTTTTGGGCTGACCAACACCCCAGCAGCATTTATGCATCTGATAAACAGTGTGTTCAGGCCCTATTTGGATTCATTTGTGATTGTGTTCATTGATGACATTCTAGTCTACTCCCGTAGTCAGGGGGAGCATGCTCAACATTTGAGTATTGTGTTGCAGAGATTGACGGAGGAGAAGCTATATGCTAAATTCTCCAAGTGCGAGTTTTGGCTCGAGTCCGTAGCATTTCCGGGACATGTGGTGTCTCGTGATGGTATTCAGGTTGATCCTAAGAAGATAGAGGCGGTGCAGAGTTGGCCTAGACCGTCCTCAGCTACAGAGATCAAGAGTTTTCTTGGCTTGGCGGGATATTATCGCCGGTTTGTTCAGGGATTTTCATCCATTGCTTCTTCATTGACTAAATTGACCTAGAAGGGTGCACCATTCGTGTGGTCGGATGAGTATGAGGAGAGCTTTCAGAAGCTCAAGACAGATTTGACCACAGCTCCAATGTTAGTATTGCCATCAGCTTCAGGTTCATATACTGTTTATTGTGATGCCTCGAGAGTGGGGATAGGTTGTGTGTTGATGCAGAAAGGTAAGGTGATTGCTTATTCTTCTCGGCAATTGAAGCCACATGAGAATAACTATCCTGTTCATGATTTGGAGCTAGCCGCCATTGTTCATGCCTTGAAGATTTGGAGGCACTATTTGTACGGTGTGTCTTGCGAGGTGTATACCGACCATCGTAGTCTCCAGCACTTGTTCAAACAGAAAGATCTTAATTTGAGACAGCGGAGATGGCTTGAGTTGCTTAAGGATTATGATATTACTATTTTATATCATCCGGGAAAGGCCAATGTGGTGGCCGATGCTTTGAGCCGGAAGGCGGTCAGGTATGGGGAGCTTGGCATATATTCCAGCCGAGGAGAGGCCATTTGCTTATGATGTTCAGGTGCTAGCCAATCGGCTAGTGAGGTTAGATATTTCGGAGCCCGGCAGAGTATTGGCTTGTGTTGTGTCTCGGTCATCTCTATATGATCGTATTCGTGACCGCCAGTATGATGATCCACATTTGGCTGTCCTGAGGGACAGGAGTTCAGCATGATGATGTTAGAGATGTCACCATTGATAGTGACAGCGTATTGAGGATGCAGGGCCGGATATGTGTGCCCAATGTTGATGGCCTTCGTGAGTTGATTCCGGAGGAGGCCCATAGTTCACGGTATTCTATCCATCCAGGTGCCGCGAAGATGTATCAAGATTTGAAACAGCACTACTGGTGGAGGAGAATGAAGATGGATATTGTTAGGCATGTATCATGGTGCCTCAACTGTCATCAGGTTAAGTACGATTATTAGAGGCCCGGTGGTGTATTTCAGCGCATTGATATTCCTGAGTGGAAATGGGAAAGGATCACTATGGACTTTGTCACTAGACTCCCTCGGACAGCGAGGAAGTTTGATTCTGTTTGGGTGATTGTGGATAGGCTGACCAAGTCAGCTCACTTCATTCCAGTTAGTACTACCTACTCATCGGAGCGGTTGGCAACAATCTTTATTCGAGAGATTGTTCGGTTGCATGGAGTCCCAGTGTCTATCATATCCGACAGGGGTACTCAGTTCACTTCTCAGTTTTGGAGAGCATTTCAGCGAGAGATGGGTACGCGGGTTGAGTTGAGTACATTATTTCACCCCCAGACAGACGGGCAGTCTGAGCACACTATTCAGATTCTGGAGGATATGTTGCGAGCTTGTGTGATTGATTTTGGTGGTTCGTGGGATGGGTTCCTACCACTTGCTGAGTTTGCCTACAACAACAGTTATCAGTCGAGTATTCAGATGGACCATTATGAGGCATTGTATGGCAGACGGTGTAGATCCCCCGTGGGATGGTTTGAGCCTGGTGAGGATAGATTGATAGGGACTGAGTTAGTTCAGGATGCTCCGGATAGAGCAAAGTTGATCCAGGAGAGGCTTCGTATAGCACAGTCTCGCCAGAAGCGTTATGCAGACCGTAGAGTTCGAGAGTTGTCTTTCATGGTTGGTGACAGAGTATTGTTGAAGGTTTCACCCATGAAGGGTGTCATGAGGTTCGGGAAAAAAGGGAAGTTGAGTCCCAGGTACATTGGTCCTTTTGAGATACTCAGGAGGGTTGGAGAGGTGGCATATGAGTTAGCCTTGTCGCCCAGCTTATCCAGCGTTCATCCAGTATTCCATGTGTCTATGCACCGGAAGTACATTGGAGATCCGTCTCATGTATTAGACTTCAGTACCATTCAGCTTGATGGTGATCTATCCTATGATGTGGAGCCTATTGCCATTTTGGGACGTCAGGTGAGAAAATTGAGGTCTAAGGAGATTGCATCGGTTAAGGTTCAGTGGAGAGGTCGACCCGTGGAGGAGGCCACTTGGGAGATCGAGCGGGAGATGCGGAGCAGATATCCTCACTTGTTTGAGACTTCAGGTATGTTTCTTGACCCGCTCGAGGACGAGCGTTTGCTTAAGAGGGGGAGAATGTGACGACCCGACCCGTCGTCACGGGAATTACCACCCCGTTATGTCGTAATTTCATGTTTCATGCTTTTATATCAGTGTTAAAGTCTATCGGGTGAGTTAGGAATGATTTGGATTGAAAATGAGGCATATAGCCTTTTGAAGGAAACTTGAATAAGGAAAGTCAACCCGGAGTTGACTATTTAGTTAGAGGGCTCGAAATCGGATTCTGATGATTCTGTTAGTTTCGGGAGGTGATTTTTGACTTAGGGGAGCAATCGGAATTGAATTTGGAGACCCGGTGTAGAAATAGGCTTGAATTGGCTAAGGTTGAATTTTGGCGAAATCCGAACGGTAGGTGAGATTTTGATCCGGGGTCGAAATGGAATTCCGACAGTTGCAGTAGCTCCGTTAGGTGATTTTGGATGTGCCTGCGAAATTTCAGGTCATTCGGGCATCGTTTAGTCGGGTTTTTGATTGATGGTGTAATTCGGAATGTTTTAAGGAATTTAGGCTTGAATTCGATGCGAATTATGGGTTTTGATGTTGTTAGACGTGTTTTGAGGATTGGAGCAAGTTCGAATAAAGTATTAGGATGTGTTGGTGTGTTTGGATGAGGTCCCGGGGGCCTCGGGGTGTTTTCGGATGGCTAAACGGGAGAAAATGTGGAAAATTGCAGGTTTGGGATTCCGGTTCTGTTGTTTTCGCTCCTGCGGAAATGGGGACGCATGGGCGAGTCCGCAGAAGCGGATACAGGAGCACAGAAGCGCTATTGATCGCGGAAGCGGAGTTTCGCCCGCAGGAGTGGCACCGCTGGTGCAGAAAGTGAGCCGCAGAAGCGGAATTGGCCGGTTAGGCCTGGAAACGCAGAAGAGACCCTCTGGTCGCGGATACGGGCTCGCAGGAGCGGACTCCTGTCCGCGGAAGCAGAAAGGACCGCAGAGGCGGAGGGTATTTCGCAGAAGCGGTTCCGCAGGGGCGGAAAATGGCCCGCAGAAGCGAAAATCGCAGTGAGTTAAGTGTATCAGAAGTTAGAAAATTTCAGAAACATTTCACACATTTGGGTCTCGGCTTTAGAGGCGATTTGGGCGATTTTGAAGAGAAACTCAAGGGAAATCATCGGGTAATCAACTATGGACTTAAACTATGATTAGTATTGATAATATTATGCAATTATATCATGAAAATGGAGGTATTTGGGGTGATTCGTGGAAGATTTAACCCTAGGCTTGAACTTTAGAAAATCAAGGTTTTGAATGGGCAAATGGAGTCCGAATTTGGTAAAAATTGATATGCTTAGACTCGTATTGAGATGAGGGTTCCGAATATGTGATTTTGTGAATTTTCGAGAAGCGTACCGAAAGTCGAGTTTTGTCAACTTTGGGAATTTTGATGTAAATTGAGTTGTTTTGATTGGGTGTCGTCCCATTGGTCTAATTTGTTATATTTCTACTGTATTTGATCAGATTCTACGCGTGCGGAGCTTGATTCTCGTGGCAAGGGCATTGCGGAGTAGTCGTCGCGCTGTATTGAGGTGAGTAATAGATGTGGGTGATGACCAGCGGGTTCGAAACCCCGGTATACCACTTTGTGACGCTGTATAGCGGCGAGACACGTACTCTCATGTAAGTGCGGGGTCGATTGTTACTGGGGACTATGGCTTAGTCCGACTTGTTGACACTATGTTATGACATGGGCTATTCTTGAGCCGTCGAACCTCCTTCTCGGATGGTTTTATATTATATATTGTGATATTGGCCACTCTTGAGCCGAGGAACCCCTTCTTGGGCGGTTGAGTATCTTGTGGGCTGTGAGCCAGGTATTTGGATCCCGCGAGGATCGTTATCATTGTCTTATCATATTGACATGTTAGTTACTACCAGACCGTAGCTATTTCTGTTATCATGCTATTTCCAATCTCTGGAACTTGACATTACTGTTTTCAACTGAAAAATGATAAAAGATGTTTTCAAATCTACTTTTGAGCCTGCGAGGCTGTATTTGCATATTAGCTGACTGGTAGTGGATCGGGCTGCGCGCCGCAGCGGTCGCAGTGATATTGTGCTTGGGCTGTAGGAGCCCCTCCGGAGTCTGAACCCCCACAGTGAGCACGGGTACCCAAATTGGATCGGGCTACGCGCCGTAGCGGTCATATCATGCATTGCATTGCATTTAGCTACATCCGCTAGTTGTTATACTGTGTTGCTGGTACTTGTTGGTACAGGTACAGTCGATATTGATTCTGTGACAGGGTATTTGATTACATCTTTACATAGTGCTTTATTGCGGATTTCTTATCTGCGCTGTCTTACCCTTGTTTATTACCACTGAGTCTGGCAGTACTCATTTTACTCCCTGCACCTTGTGTGCAGATCCAGGTACCTCTCAGCAGTGATCTAGTAGCTGTGTGAGGCGACATGTGTGGGATATACGAGGTAGCTGCAGAGTCCGCAGGACCCGATATTCCTTCTTACTGTCTTTTGATTCTATATTGACATTTCTTTCCGCATTTGGTATCTTGTAAACCTCTATACACTTATGTTCAGTAGAGGCTCATGACTCTTGACCCTTCGGTCTATGGGAGTTGGTGTATTATGGGACTCGGTTCCCCGTTTTCGTTATATGTATCGCTATTGCTTCGTGATTTAATATGCTTAAATGGGCTAAAGAGAGCTTCTAGCTCCGTTGTTGATATTGATTGGTCAGGCTGGCTTAGCAATGTGCTGGGCGCCATCACGACCGGATTTGGGGTCGTGACACCAGCTAGGATGAGGAAAATGATTATTATGGTATGATCAAAGAGATTTTAGAATTGTCATATACAGGTTGGCCAAATAAGAAGATCGTACTTTTCCGATGCAAGTGGTTTGACCCAACGCCTAAAAGAGGCACAAATGTATACTTACAGTACAACATAATTGAGGTTAATAAAAAGAGGGAGTATAATAGCTATGATCCTTTTATAATTGCAGAAATAGTTAGGCAAGTGTACTATGCTCCACATCCACTGCGGAGGGATAAGGCTGATTGGTTGGTTGTAACAAAAATAAAGCCTGTTGGCAGGGTGGAAGTTGAGAATGTACTAGATGTTGCTTACCAAAATGGTACCTCAAGTGTTAACCAAATGGTGGATGGTCAGTTAGAAAATTACTTGGAGCATCCTCAACACATATTAGAAGAAGTTGATATGGAAGAAATAACAATCACAGAAAATAAGGATGAAGAATCACCTAATGAAAATGAAACAAGTGAAGAGGAAGGATTTTCAGACAAGGAAGATACGTCGATGAAGATGACTAGCATATATAATAAGAGGAAAAAAGATTTACAGCATGAAAATTTTCCTTTTCAGGAGTTTGAAATCTTTGGGAATTTTCATATAGTTTGTTATTTTTTAAAGTTTTTATGAACAGGTGTGAATCTAGTTTATGGTGTTCCCAATTAAAAAATATTTCACAAATCATAAGATTTAGTATATTAATCCTCACTGAATGTTTTAATTTAGAAGCAACTAAATCTGTATTCCATACTTTTCCCATTTCTGGCAATGAACAACAGATTATATCTTACATTTTCAATTATAGAAAATAACTAAATGAAACCTCATTATATGAGGCCAAGTTTTATGTGCTTCTGTCAATCTCATCCTATGATGTTTCTTTCTATTTCTTTTCAACATGTTTTTCTACTTCTAGAACTTCTTGAAATCTTCGATGTAGGATATTGCGTCTTCTCCCTATTTTCATGGATTCTTTTCGCAATGTTTTTCTTGGCCATTGTCAAAGAGATCTTTGGGTTGAGTCTAGTTGAACTATTGAATTCTTGGCAGAAGTTTATATGCGAACTCAAAGCTTCTTCAATGTCTACTGGTCCCCTTTTTTTTCCTTTAACATAGAATTAAGAACTATTGAGTCTACTTTCTCATTCTTTTAGACAAATAATACTTGTCATATCACTTTATGAGTAGTATCATTTAGATGAAATGTGCCAGCCTACTTGAGTAGATATCATACACTATGATGGTAGGATTCCATTATCAAGCAATAGAGTCCCTTCTAATTCATAAAGCACTTACTTAAGAATGGAGTGACTCACTCCTATCTTTCCTAGAGAATAAATCACCTTAATTAGTGGAGTTGGCACTCATTAATGTATTAACAGGTTCAGTTTATGCTACAAAACATAATAGAATGTAATTTACACCTATATAGAGACACATTTTAACAAAGCATGTTTGGGCGAACTGTCACGACCCTAGTTCACCAATCGTGAACCTGTCATGACGGCACCCAGTCTTCGCGACTAGGTAAGCCTAACACAATGCGTAATATACAATTTCATGAACATTAAATAAGGAAATAGCGGAAAACGATATAAAAGGAATGTAATCAATGATACTTGGCACATACACTCATCCACCACACCATATAGCATATCACCAAGACCCAGCATCCCACGGGTAACACAGACTGAAAAGGGAGAGTACAAATGTGGCTCTATACATCAAGAATGTCTAAACAATGAAATGAGGGAAAATAACTACTATCACTATAAGAATAGAAGGAGGCTCTCCGGATCCGCGGACATAGCAGATCATACCTCGAGTCTCCTGATGTACTGCTGAATCACCTAAGATGAACCTGTCCTGATGTACCTGGATATGCACAACAAAAGTGTGCAGAAGAGTAGCATGAGTACACCACAGCGGTACTTAGTAAGTGCCAAGCCTAACCTCGATGGAATAGTGACGAGGTAGGTCAAGGACCTACCGAGAAAACAATAACATAATGATCAAAACAGTAATAAGCAGGCATAAGTAAGAATGAATCTGAAATAACAACAATGAAGTAATTACTGCAACCGACTACGATTAGCTAACTACAAGTAACCAACACAACATAAACTCAAACCAGCAAGTCCAAGACCTGTGGGAATTGAACCCACAGTCCCTCTCTATATCCAACAACTCAGGATCTCCGGGAATTTAACCCGTAATCCCAATATCAGTATCTCAACATCTCCGGGAATCGAACCCGCAGCCTGTATCTCAATATCTCAAGATCTCCGAGAATCGAACCCGTAGTCTGTATCTCAATAAATATATCAATAAACTCTGGGTCTCTGGGAATCAAACTTGCAACCCTTGGATCTCCGAGAATCGAACCCGCAGTCCACAAACAATAACACTACGGGTCTCTGGGAATCAAACCCACAGCCCTGGGATCTCCGGGAATTGAACCCGCAGTCCACTTATACAGAGAATAAAAGGAACGCACAGAGAAATATGATATGCATAACTACAACTTCACCAAAACATTATCAACATTTATCAAGAAGTTCAAGTAAGACAATTAGGCAATTAGACAGATAAATCCTATGTAATCATATTTTTCTAACGAACATCACGTAAAGGTGGCAATCTAAGCAGCTAAGAACGGAATTATCACGAATTAGACAATTTAAGTAAGGTGAGTTCCAACAATCTGTACATGCACACGCCTGTCACCTCGCGTACAAGGCGTTTAAATTATCACATAATATCCTAGGTGTAAAGGTTCCCCCACACGAGGTTAGACAAGCTACTTACCTCAACTCCGGTACAAAACCGCTAAGAGACAACTCTCTTGCCACGCATATCAGCCTCCATAGGTGTAGAATCTGATAAAAATCAATAGAAATACATCAAAATAGGCCAATTAGGTATTACCCAATCGAAACAATTTGAAATACACCCAATACCACAAGTTGCCAAAACCCGACTTTCGGTACGCTTCTCGAAAAATTACGTAAGTTACATATTCGGGTTTCTTATCTCAACACGAGTCTATGCATATAAAATTTACAAAAATCGGACTCCGTTTCTCCATTCAAATCAACGATTTACCATAATTTAGGCATAGGGCTAAAACACCCGATTAATCTTCCATTAACAGTGAAATACTCAAGGATTTCATGATAAAATAACGTAATTAGGCCATGAAACTTACCTCTGATGATTACCCGATGATTCTCCAACAATTTCCCGTGAGTTTCTCTCTCTAGGACTCAAAAATGGCATTTTTGTGACTAAACCTGCGACTGGTCTGCTTCCTGTTTTTAATTCACGGCCAGACGAAATAACTCTGTGCGATCGCAGCCCTAGGCTCGCGATCGCGATGCACAAATCCTGGGCCACAGATTTTTACTCTACGTGATCGCATGGGCCTGGACGCGATCGCAATGCTTAACCTAGTGACCCTACGCGATCGCAGTGAAGCGACCACGATCGCACTGCACGCGAACTCAACCTTACGCGATCGCCGACCTAACCTCGCGATCACAGAGCTTTCCAACTTTTTCCTACACGATCGCAGACTCCACCTCGCGATCGCAGAGCTCAATATTTTCCTCTTACGCGATCGCAGGAACAACTTCGCGATTGCGAAGCACAAAAATTCTCTGCAATATTGCAGCAGAAACAGCAGTGCAATTGGCACCAAAATGGTCCGCTTGGATGCCCGGATTCATCCCGAGGACCCCAAGACCCCAACGAAAACCACCAACCTACTCTAAAATACGATACGAACTTGTTCCAATCACAAAAACATGTCCTTAAACACAGAAAACATCGAATTATAGCGGATTCAAGCCTAAGTTTTCATCTAAACTTCCGAAACCAACATTCAATCAAAAACCCGACTAAACGACGTCCGAATGACCTGAAAATTTACAGACATATCCAAAATCACATAACGAAGCTACATGAATTGTAGGAATTCTATTCCGACACCCGGATCAAAATCTCGCCTATCGATCGAATTTCTAAAAAAATTCAAACTTCGGCATTTCAAGCCTAATTGAGCTACAGACCTCCGAAATACCTTCTGAACGCGTTCCCAACCCCGAAATCACCTAAGAGAGCTAATGGAACCATCAGATTTCCGTTTCGAGGTTGCCTTAACACTGTTCCGAATACGGGCCATTTTTCAACTATAAAGCACTCATTTAGGGACTAAGTGTCCCAAAACGCTTCAAATTCTATAACCGAACCTCCCGGCAAACCAAGAAGGTCCGCGATGTGGCTCTTAT
This sequence comes from Nicotiana noctiflora, assembly GCA_032618575.1. Taxonomy (NCBI): domain Eukaryota; kingdom Viridiplantae; phylum Streptophyta; class Magnoliopsida; order Solanales; family Solanaceae; genus Nicotiana; species Nicotiana noctiflora. The sequence continues at coordinate 16,223 of JASVEL010011606.1, read as the reverse complement.
GGTTGGCGAGCGGGTTCTGCTTCGAGTCTCGCCAATGAAGGGCGTCATGAGGTTTGGGAAGAAGGGGAAGCTGAGTCCTAGATTTATTGGCCCTTTTGAGATCTTGAGGCGTGTTGGGGAGGTGGCTTATGAGTTGGTCTTACCTCCCAGCCTAGATAGAGTCCATCCCGTATTTCATGTCTCTATGCTCCGGAGATACCATGGTGACCCATCACATGTGTTGGATTTCACTTCTGTTTAGCTAGACGAGGATCTGTCCTATGTGGAGGAGCAAGTGGCCATTCTGGTCAGGCAAATCAGGAAGCTAAGGTCAAAGAACATCGCTTCAGTAAAGGTCCAGTGGCGGGGTCAGCCGGTCGAGGAGGCGACTTAGGAGACCGAGCAGGATATGCGCAACCAGTACCCTCATCTCTTCACCACTGTATGTATGTTTTCTATGCTCGTTCGAGGACGAACGAATCTTTTAAGTGTGGGAAGATGTAACGACTCGTTCGGTCATTTTTGAAATTTACGCCCCGATCCCCAATTTAACTGTTCCCCAAAGTTCATTTCTGCTATTGTGGTTTGCCGGGAGGGTCAGTTCTAGAATTTGGAGTGTTTTAGGACACTTAGTCCCTAAATGAGATCCTTGTAGTTGAAAAATGGCCCATATTCGGAACAGTGTTAAGACGACCTCGGAAAGGAGATCTGACGGTTCCATTAGCTCCATTAGGTGATTTCGGGGTGGGGAGCGCGTTCAGAATGTATTTTAGAGGTCTGTAGCTTAATTAGGCTTGAAATGCCGAAGTTTGAAATTTTTGGTAATCCGATCGATAGGTGAGAGTTTGATCCGGGTGTTAGAATGGAATTCCGATAGTTGCAGTAGCTTCGTTAGGTGATTTCGGATATGTCTTCAAATTTTCAGGTCATTCGGACGTCGTTTGGTCGGGCTTTTGATTGAATGTTGGTTTCGGAAGTTTAGATGAAAACTTAGGCTTGAATCCGCTATAATGCGATGATTTCCGTGTTTAGGAGCGTGTTTTTATGATTGGAACTAGTTTGTATCGTGTTTTGGAGTAGGTTGGTCCCGGGGGCCTCGGGATAAATCCGGGGGTCCAAACGGACCATTTTGGTGCCAAATGCACTGTTGTTTCTGCTGCAATAGTGCAGAGAATTTTTTGTGCTTCGCGATCGCATGGTGGAGTCTGCGATCGCGTAGGGCAAAGTTGGAAAGCTCTACAATCGCGAGGTTAGGTCTGCAATCGCGTAAGGTTGAGTTCGTGTGCAGTGCGATCACGGTCGCTTCATTGCGATCGCGTAGGGTCGCTGGGTTAAGCACTGCGATTGCATCCAGGCCCACGCGATCGTGTACAGTAAAATTTGTGGCCCGGGATCTGTGAATCACGATCGCGAGCCTAGGGTTGCGATGGCGTAGAGTTAATTCGTCTGGCAGTGAATTAAAAACCAGAAGCAGACCAGTCGCGAGTTTAGTCACAAAAATGCCATTTTTGAGTCTTAGAAAGAGAAACTCACGGGAAATTGTTGGAGAATCATCGGGGGTAAGTTTCATGGCCTAATTACGTTATTTTATCATGAAATCCTTGAGTATTTCACTGTTAATGTAAGATTTATGGGGGATTTTAGCCCTAGGCCTAAATTATGGTAAATCGTCGATTTGAATGGGCAAACGGAGTCCGATTTTGGTAAATTTTATATGCAAAGACTCGTGTTGAGATAAGGAACTCGAATATATAACTTTTGTCATTTTTTGAGAAGCGTACCAAAAGTCGGGTTTTGGCAACTTGTGGTTTTTGGTGTATTTCGAATTGTTTCGATTGGTTAATGCCCAATTGGCATATTTTGATGTATTTCTATTGATTTTGATCAGATACTACACCTGTGGAGGCCGATATTCGTGGCAAGAGAGTTGCCTCTTAGCGGTGTCGTACCGGAGTCGAGGTAAGTGGCTTGTCTAACCTCGTGTGGGGGAACCTTCACCCCTAGGATATTTTGTGATAATTTAAATGCCTTGTACGCGAGGTGACGGGCGTGTACATGCGCAGAGTGTTGGAACCTACCTTACTTGAATTGTCCAATTTGTGATATTTCTATTCTTAGCTGATTAAATTGTGACATTTACCTGATTTCGTTAAAAAAGCATGATTAGATAGGATTTATCTGTCTAATTGCCTAATTGTCTTACTTGAACTTCGTGATAATTGTTGGTACTGTTTTGGTGAAGTTGTAGTTATGCATATCATATTTCTCTGTGTGTTCCTTTTATTGTTTGTGTTGGTGGACTGCGGGTTCAATTTCAAGAGATCCAAGGGTTGTGGGTTCGATTCCCAAAGACCCGGAGTGTTATTATTTGTGGACTGCGAGTTTGATTCCCGGAGATCCAAGGGCTGCGGGTTCGATTCCAAGAGACCCGGAGTTTATTGATATATTTATTGAGATACAGACTGCGGGTTCGATTCCCGGAGATCTTGAGATATAGAGATACGGGCTGCGGGTTCGAGACCATTTTGGTGCCAAATGCACTGTTGTTTCTGCTGCAATAGTGCAGAGAATTTATTGTGCTTCGCGATCGCATGGTGGAGTCTGCGATCGTGTAGGGAAAAGTTGGAAAGCTCTACAATCGCGAGGTTAGGTCTGCGATCGCGTAAGGTTGAGTTCGTGTGCAGTGCGATCACGGTCGCTTCATTGCGATCACGTAGGGTCGCTGGGTTAAGCACTGCGATTGCATCCAGGCCCACGCGATCGTGTACAGTAAAAATTTGTGGCGTAGGATCTGTGAATCGCGATCGCGAGCCTAGGGTTGCGATGGCGTAGAGTTAATTCGTCTGGCAGTGAATTAAAAACCAGAAGCAGACCAGTCGCGAGTTTAGTCACAAAAATGCCATTTTTGAGTCTTAGAGAGAGAAACTCACGGGAAATTGTTAGAGAATCATCGGGGGTAAGTTTCATGGCCTAATTACGTTATTTTATCATGAAATCCTTGAGTATTTCACTGTTAATGTAAGATTTATGGGGGATTTTAGCCCTAGGCCTAAATTATGGTAAATCGCCGATTTGAATGGGCAAACAGAGTCCGATTTTGATAAATTTTATATGCATAGACTCGTGTTGAGATAAGGAACTCGAATATATAACTTTCGTAATTTTTCGAGAAGCGTACCGAAAGTCGGGTTTTGGCAACCTGTGGTTTTTGGTGTATTTCGAATTGTTTCGATTGGTTAATGCCCAATTGGCATATTTTGATGTATTTCTATTGATTTTGATCAGATACTACACCTGTGGAGGCCGATATTCGTGGCAAGAGAGTTGCCTCTTAGCGGTGTCGTACCGGAGTCGAGGTAAGTGGCTTGTCTAACCTCGTGTGGGGGAACCTTCACCCCTAGGATATTTTGTGATAATTTAAATGCCTTGTACGCTAGGTGACAGGCGTGTGCATGCGCAGAGTGTTGGAACCCACCTTACTTGAATTGTCCAATTTGTGGTATTTCTATTCTTAGCTGATTAAATTGTGACATTTACCTGATTTCGTTAGAAAAGCATGATTAGATAGGATTTATCTATCTAATTGCCTAATTATCTTACTTGAACTTCGTGATAGTTGTTGGTACTGTTTTGGTGAAGTTGTAGTTATGCATATCATATTTCTCCGTGTGTTCCTTTTATTGTTTGTGTTGGTGGACTGCGGGTTCAATTCCAAGAGATCCAAGGGTTGTGGGTTCGATTCCCAGACACCCGGAGTGTTATTATTTGTGGACTGTGGGTTCGATTCCCGGAGATCCAAGGGCTGCGGGTTCGATTCCAAGAGACCCGGAGTTTATTGATATATTTATTGAGATACAGACTGCGGGTTCGATTCCCGGAGATCTTGAGATATTGAGATACGGGCTGCGGGTTCGATTCTCGGAGACCCAGAGATACTGATATTGGGACTGCAGGTTAAATTCCCAAAGATCCTAAGTTGTTGGATATAGAGAGTGACAGTGGGTTCAATTCCCATAGGTCCTGGACTTATTGATTTGAGTTTATGTTGTGTTGATTCCTTGTTGTTAGATTAGTTGTAGATGGTTGCAGTAATTACTTTATTGTTGCCATTTCAGACTCATTCTTATTTAAATTGCTTATTATTGTTATTATCATTATGTTATTAACTCTCGGTAGGGCCCTGACCTTCCTCGTCACTACTCCACCGAGGTTAGGCTTGGCATTTACTGAGTACCGCCGTGGTGTACTCATGCTACTCTTTTGCACACTTTTGTTGTGTAGATCCAGGTACATCAAAACAGGCTCATCTCAAGTGATTTAGCAGCACATCAGGAGACTCGAGGTATGATCTGCCATGTCCGCGGATCCGGAGGGCCTCCTTCTATTCTCCTAGTGATAGTAGTTATTTTCCCCCATTTCGTTGTTTAGACATTCTTGATTTATAGAGCCACAGTTGTACTCTCCCTTTTTAGTCTGTGTTACCTGTGGAATTCCGGGTCTTGGTGGTATGCTATATGGTGTGGTTGATGAGTGTATGTGCAAAGCGGCAATTATTACATTCCTTTTATATCGTTTACCGCTATTTTTTTATTTAATGTTCATAAACTTGTATATTCCGCATTGTGTTAGGCTTACCTAGTCGCGGAGACTGGGTGTCGTCATGACAGGTTCACGATTGGTGAACTAGGGTTGTGACATTTCCCTATTCCCCGGTCTCCTCCTCCTTCCCCACCTACCGACAATGAAGGTCTTGAGACCGAAGATCGAAATGATGCTACATAAAAAAACTCATTGAATGTTGTGTATTGTTAAAGAAAGTTGTGAACTTGTCAATATTATGTTATTGGTTATTTGAATTATGATTATATATTGTTAATTTGTTATTGAATACTTAATAGTTGTTGTTGTGGTTATTAGTTGTATTTTGTTGGGTTTTCATGGTTTAATGGCATCAATGTAAGCTGCCACTATAGGATATATATTGGTTTAAATTGTTAGGTGGTGTAGCTAAAAGCAGCCACTTTTTGTCCAGTTTTTACCCAGATTTCCGACCGAAATAGGTTAGAAATTATGAATTTATATTTATATTTTAAATAACTTAACAATTTGCAAATATTTATTTAATTAAATAATATTATTGTTTTTTTAAGAGTTTCGACAGAACCCGATCGGAAAACCAAAATTAAAAGTAAAATGATAATAACATGTTCCGACCGAGAGCGGACGGAAATTTAAAAATTTAAAATAAAATATTTAATATTTTGCCACCGAGTTCGGTCAGAATGAAAATTTTGAGGGGCAGCCAACACATGGAATTTCCAGACTGATTTCGATCGGAAATTTGCAACCAATATTTTTTGACCAATTTCGGTCGGAAAGTTCCAACCAATTGCGGTCGGTGTACATTTGCGGCCATTATTTTTTTGTCCAACAAAAAACTGTCGAAATTTGGTCAGAAATTATTAATTTTCGACCGATTTCGGTAGGAAATTGTGGACGGAAATCAACTAATTTCTAGTAGTGACTGGACTAATGAGATTGTAGTCATAGGAACTTCCGTTTATATATCGTGGTTGTTATTTAGTAATTGACCGTGAATAAATATCATTTCATTCATATACTAGGACGCATTGGCCTACGACTACCACATAAGTCCATTTGACTAATACGATTGTAGTCATAACAGATTGTGAGTAATGTCATATGTTCATACTAGGACGCATCGGCCTACGACAATTACATAAGTCCATTTGACTAATACGATTGTAGTCATAACAGATTTGGAGTAATGTAATACGATTATAGTAGGACGCATCGGCCTACGACAACCACATAAGTCCATTGGACTAATACGATTGTAGTCATAGGAACTTCCGTTTATATATCGTGGTTTTTATTTAGTAATTGACCGTCTATGACTACAATCGTATTAGTCAAATGGTTATAGGCAAACAATTAGTCAAACACTCATTTTTCATCTTGAGTAGATTTTGTTATTACTCCCAATCTGGGGAATTCCTGCCGAGAACGGTTATATCTATAGAATTACTAAGTTTGGTAATACCACGTATAACATTACTCCCAATATATTAGCGTGGGAAATAGTATACTAAAATACGATATATATTGAACTGTTATGTGGATAAGTCCATTCGAGGTTTGCCATGTAAAATGGTGGACTTCCACATAAGCTCGGTTGACTCAATAAAGATATACTTGACAGACCCATTATGGGGATTCTTTATGTGCCCGCGGAGTAGGCAAAAATTGCCAAACTACATAAATCTTGTCTTGTGAAATTTCTTCTTTTCTCTTTTAAATATTTTTTCCCTTCTATTAGCCTAACACGCTTCCAACAACTGGTGGGCTGACCAATCCAGAGTGTTATAGAGACGAAGGGATTATAGGGGCAGCTGTATTTCGTAATCCGATGCGTATATAAACCTTAGCCCATAATTCGCTCTTATTGATTAAAGATAAGAGTGATATTCATAGGTTATGACACTAACGATATTATGACCACAAATTCATACGGATTAGCTTTTTATCCGATGGACATCTTGAGATATTTCATTCATGTTTGGGGCCTTGTGACGATCTATAGAACCTTAGGGTAGCCTGTTGAGCTAAATGACCCTAATATCTGTTGAACACATACACTCAGTCTTACTCTTAGTTGTGTAGCATAACATAAACCAGTATTAGAAGTGTACTCTAAGTGAGAATATCTAGGGTTGAATACCCTGTTCTAGCTGAGTGGGCCCGAGTGGCCAAGTCTATATTGACTGAGATGGGTCGAGGACTCATAGTGAGGTATTGATATATATAATTTATCGGGCAACACGCCGTAGCAGTATATACATATACATGTATTGGATCATATTGCACACCGCAGTATTATATATATGATATATATATATGGATCAGACAGCGCCGCTATTGGTGGAGGATGGCATTTAGGTTTCAAGTCCTATTACTGCATCCGCGACTGGTGGCGTAACTCTATATTGGAACGGAGTCAAGATATTTTCTAAAGAATTTCTTAAACTCAAAATCGTATTGTTAACCCCATTTGACAACAATCGATTAATATTAATATATTAATAGGGCTACAATCATATTTATCAAATGCGATGAGTAATGTAATAACAAATTAATTATTAAGGCAATCTTGAGATAATTAATGTATACAAAGAACTATGTGCCTTTAAATTATGGGTTGTTATTAATTGTGGTGATTTACATTAGTTATCTCAAGATGTAATTAGTCATCTTGCGATAAATGTATCTTATGTGGTTGTAATAAAAGTCTTTTAGATTGTACTTTGGGAAAACATACGATTTCAAGCAAATCATATTTGTATGAATTTTAATATCTCAATCGTATTGGTTATTATCATTCACATTCATAGTAATCGTAATCTTCTCCAAAATGAGGTTGTTTAGGGGAGACCAGATTACATTAGTCCAATAGAAAAGTATTTGAAAGAGGAATCTTGAGACGTGTGGTCCTTTCTATTTGCAAGGTATGATTGACTTTCGGGCCTTGACTTTTTACCAAATGACTAATACGATTATATCAATACGATTTTATTCTTTTCGTATAATGTGGCCGATTGTGAACGGGGATCTGTATATAATCTTTAAGTAATACCTTGAGATATTCAAATCGACAAATATGTCGTGCATAAACTAAATCCTCATGTTTACTCCCAAAATGCTTAGAATACGATTAAAACTGTTATTGAGTACTATCATAGTCTTCAATGTTTTAATACTAATAACATATTACCTATGTAATTAAAAAACGGTTTATAAACGTATATATTTGCGAGAAATTTCAGTATTAATTGTATTACTATAAAATGTACCATATGGCTTGACTACAATCGTATTAGTTCTATTTTAATTATGATATCCACAAAGGCATCGGGTTTGATAATGTGCCCAATCGGCAGCGACATCCAAGTTGTCCACCTTGACAATAGCTGTTCAAGCCGAGAGAGCACCAGTGACGGTTGAGGTACCTGCTTCAATCGAAGACACCTTAAGAAAATCCTGGAAAATCAGGATGCAATGATGAACAAGCGGGATTCTACGAAGTCAAATGGACTTATGTGCAAGTCCGTGACTAAATTTGACTAATATGTGTATCCATAGTCTAATCGTTCTTGTATGCATAAGTTTTTTTGTTGGATGCATACAAGAACGATTAGATGTGAAATTTAGAACCATGTACCAACATGCAACCAATATATACCACCTGAACGCATTTTACAATTTTAACCAATACATAGCCGTGATAAATATAGAAATTATATCTGTATTGGTTTTGTAATGTAAAATATCAATTATTACGGTTAAATATTCAATTTCTAATACGGTCATGGGATAAATTTCATTGGACTCCCCATTAGGATTATTGTACTGGGCATTTAAATTGGTAGTTAATAACCAATATGTGTATCCATAGTCTAATCATACATTTGACTAATATATTTAGACCCAATTTCACATTACGAAATGTATATATTTCTAAATTCAAATCACGCATCGCTCGTGCATCTTGCAACTTATCCTGTACGACTATATTTCGACCTTTTAACATGGGTCCTATGACTACAATCATTATGAGCTACATACGAAGTTCACAACAATTGTTATGGGGCTATCGTTAGGGTATTGAGGAAAATAGGCACGAAAAAATAACCATAATAGATTAGAAATTGGGGAATAAATTCGAATACGATTGTAGTAATAGGACCTTCCGTAATAGAATCTACGCTACATCGGAGAATAGTAGATTACTCACCTATTAGGAGCGAATCCTAATATTGACTAACTACAATCGTATGTTATGAATACCCTAATAAGTCCTATTTTACTAAGCATTAAGCACAAACCCAGTACAGCTACCCAAAATAATGTCCACATCGTTTATGACTACAATCAAAACCACATGAGTTACCACATCAAAACGACATCCGTATTTCGCTCGGGCATAGTTGAGAGTTTGAAGACTTTGTTGGAAGATGGATACGTCACCTCATATATACCTTTTCCCCATTTATAACATTCACGATTCTCTTAGTTGACGGGGGTTTCGACGGTTCTTGTCTATTTTTCATGTAAGACTGCTTTCCTTTTTCACTAAATAATTCAGTGAGATAACCCTGCTTCAATAGATGGTCTACTTCACTTTGTAGAACCCGACATTCCGACGTCTTATGACCATGATCATTATGAAATTCACACCAATGGTCTGGATTACGTTTATTTGGATTTGAACGCATCTCTTTCAGCTATCGTACTTTATCTCTCATGCCTCGTAAAACAGCTACGAGCTCTAAGGTGGTAATGTTGAAATTATATCCACCGAACTTTGCTTTTGAACTCCCGTCATCGTCATATGGGTCCTGCCTGTTTCTATCATTTCTAAATCTAGAAGAGGAACCTAAGTCTCTACCCCTTGATTTTTGATCATATTGCTGACTTTCTTGCTTCGTTCTTGAATCTCTTCCTGCAGGGCCCAGATATGGATTGTACCTGCTTCTACTTGTTCTTTTTTCAGTTTCGGACCTCCGGGACCGGCTCCTTTCATCATGGGAATGCATGGTATCTTCTTCAATTCTGAGCTTTGTGTTGTACCTATTATAAATGTCGTTCCACGTATTAGCAGGAAATTCACGAAGGATTTCCTTCAGCTTTCTCGTAACCTCAGAACTTTTCTCATCCAGTTTGCCTGTGAAAGCTATGGCAGCCCAATTATTTGGTACCCGTGGCAAAGTCATCCGTTCCCGTTGAAACCTATCAACGAAATCTCTAAGTAATTCCGTATCCGCTTGTTTAATCTTGAAGATGTCCTCTATCCTCTTTTAAACCTTTTGCGCTCCTGAGTGTGCTTTTATAAGAGTATCTGCAAGCTCAGCAAAAGAGTTAATAGAATTTTCAGGTAAGAGCGAGTACCAGGTTAGGGCTCCCTTCGTGAGTGTTTCCCCAAATTTCTTAACCAAGACAGATTCAATTTCCTGCTTGGTTAAAGCGTTCCCCTTAACTCCTGTGGTAAATGCCGTCACATGATCTCGATGGTCGGTTGTACCGTCATATTTTGAAATATATGGAATTTTGAACTTCTTTGGAATAGGAAGAGGGGCTACACTTGGCTTCCAAGGTTGCTGAGAATATTTATCCGCGTCAATCCCCTTAATTACTGGGGGAACTCCCAAAATTTGTTCGATCCGTTCGCTTTGTTCCTTGAATTGTGCCTGCAGGGTTAGTATCATGTTTTGTAAATAAGAATTGTTTGCACTACCTGTATCCACTTCACGTGGTCCGCTGGGAGATCCTGCATTCATGTTATCAAGACCATAGCGAGGATTCTCGAGAGTGTTGTTATTAGGAGTAGGGGCAGGTGAGGACGATGGTAACCGATCAACTAAAGTTTGGAGGGCTTGACTGACTCGTGCATCGATTATGCGCTGAAGAGTTTGTTCAACCCCTTCAAGATGTTCCGGTTGCTCCTGTTCATTAGAAGTAGGTATGGGAGTGCCTTTTCAAGATTGACATGGAGAGGCTGGAAGGGACAGAACTAAATTATCATTGTTCAAGTCCCCTTGATCGTGAGGGACCTGGTTTTCAACATCGTTGTTGTTATTGTTGTTGTTCGACATGACGTTCTCAACAAATGAAACGTACAAGTTCCAGAAAGAATCGATTATCAGATTTCCGGTAACGGAACCAATTTGTTTAACTCAAATATTGAACTTCGATTAAAGCGAGAAAATAATAGAGAAACCGAGTTACTAATAATCAAGAGACCGAAAAATAAATGTAGTAGGCTTTCAATAATCAGAATAGACAATAAAAAAGGTTGTATTCCAGTGACTGTTGTGTGTTAGAATGGGTATAACTTTCTCCTTTTATAGCTGACTCTAGATGGAGGAATAAAACGTAAGTTTTAATGAGCAATAAATGACATTAAATAGGTCGTTACACAATCATTTTCAATAAATGCCGATCCTTTAACGTATAGGATGTTTAATGATTGAATTTAGACTCCTTTCTGCCTTCAGATCCATGCTTTAAATGCTTTTTGACCCATTGCTTCTGGGTGTTTTGAAAAGATACGGTGCTCGTATCTACTTCCTTTGTCTTCTGAAATCCTTTGTCTTTTGAAATCATGTTCTAGCCCCCTCCATATAGGCACGAGTTTCGTAGTCGTATTGCATCTCGTGTCTATTTTATTCTTTTGTGTCTTTCGTTCACCTTCCTTCAGAATACTAACCTTGCGCATATTCCACGTGTCTTGCTACATCATAAAAGATTTTCCCCAATACAGCTGATGCTTTCATGATTCTTCCATAAGCTCCAAAAATAAGTAAAATAAAAAGATAAGAAAAATGGTGGATTGAAATATCTCCATATAATAATTAAAGTTTATTTGCTTGTATGAACTTTTCCTTAAAGAAATCACATACATTCTAGAATTAGTTACATAAATAAATATCAATAAGCAGTGTAATAAGCTACTTATAGTTAGATGACCAGCAAACATCATTTAATATTTTTCTTCACATCTAGCCAAGCTGATCACAACACCTTTACAGAGTTTTCCATAGGTTGCACCAAAGTAATATATAAGAAAAATAATCATGCGAAGTACTAAGAAATAGAAATTTAAAGTTTACATGTTAATATAAAGATTTCCTTAGAAAAGACATACTTTTAACAATTAATAATGGAATAAGATATTAATAAGATTTAAAGCCTTATAAATGGGGGGAGAAAAGAAAGTGATTATACTTACTGAAAAGTACTCATTATCCCTAATACAAACACTCATCTTCAGCACTTTGTCTTCTTAGACTTCTCTTAGTATCATCTCCATAATTTTTCGATTTACTTTCCTCTCATTATCTTTCGGCATCCAAAGAGTTTCTTTATTAATGAGCAAAATCAGCAGAATCTATTTGATATAATCTTAAATGGACATTTTTGCAATTTCACATCAAGGGTCAAATATTCACCATACTTTTTTTAAGTATCTTAAAGGTGCAACTAAAGCTCAAGATGCTTATCAATTGACTTTTTCATGTACATAATATACAAAATATTGACATGAGTCAAAGATAACTTATCAATTTAACAATAGAATGTGATCGTAGTGAAATTTGATCAACTCTTAAGAACATCAGGGACCATGTCAAAATTCATAAAAAGAATCATTCTGAAATTTGGGAATCGATGATTTTCATTGTAAATCTATTCATCAATGAAAAATATGGTTCAGTCAACATTTCCAAGCAATTAATAGAACCAAGAGAGTGGATCATATATTGTTGTTGACATCTGCTTTAAAGTGTGACGACCCAAAGGGTCATCACATGTTTTCCTCACTTGTTCCGCACTTCCGAGGCCTTGAAAACATCATTCTATGTTGCCTCGATTTACGTGCATGATCCGGGCATGTAGCCGAAAAGATTTTTGTGATAGAATATATGAATTCTATGAGAAATTTGAAGAAAAATGATATTAATATTAATATAGTTGACTTCGGTCAACATTTTTGGTAAACGGACCCGGACCCAAGAATGGACGGTCCTGGAAGGTTCGTAGGAAAATATGGGACTTGGACATGCATCCGGAGTCGAATTCTAATGCCTAGAGCCCAAGTTATGAATTTTCTGTGAAATTATTTTTGATGTAATTATTAAAGGAAAATGAATTAATTGACCTTGGTATCGGGCTCGTATTTTGGTTCCGATGCCCGGTACAAGTCTTAAATATCATATATGTGCTTTCTGCAAAGTTTGATGACATTCGGATGTCGTTTGATTTGTTTTGGACCTTGAGTTCCAAGTTTGAAAGTTTTGAAAAACCAAAAGTATTAAAATCATGAACTTGAGGCTTGATTTGATGAAAACGATGTGATATTGGCGATGTGATAGCACGAAAAAGTTGGTAATGTGTTTTTGATGTTGTGTACATGTTTGGTTTGGAGCCCGGGGGGCTCGGGTAAAGATTTGATAGGCCGTTGGATCAATTTCTGAATTTTTGCACTGCTGGTTTTTCACCCAGCTGTTGGCTTCGCATTTGCGAAGAATTTCTCGCAAATGCGAAGGTGACAAGTCAAGGCTGGGTTCGCAAATGCGAACCCTTGATCACAAATGCGAAGGGGTGTCCAAGACTACTTGGTTCGCAATTGCGAACAAAACCTCGCAATTGCGAGGCCCTCCCTTAACCGCTTGGCTTCGCAAATGCGAAGCTCCTGTTCGCAAATGCGAACATCCCTTGAATCCAGCCTTGTTCGCAAATGCGAACATTATGTCGCAAATGCGAACCTCCCAGCATTTGCCTTGGCTTCGCAAATGCGAACTTCCCATCCTTAGCTTATTTTTCAAACTCCAGAATTTGGTCGGGGTTCGCAATTACGAACCGACCTGTAAATCACGATTTCCAGCTTGATTTTTCACATTTCACAACCCAAAAACATCCATTGGCGATTTTTCACGAATTCCCTCTTCTTCAAAGCAATTGTAAGTCACTTTCTACTTTATTCTTTCAATTCCTAACAACATTAAACATGTTTTTCAATAGAAATCAAAGGTTTTCATGGTAGAAATTCTTGTTTTTGGTAGAATATAGGGTTTTTCATGAATTGGGTAATTGGACCTCGAATTGAGGTCCGATTTTGAAAATAATCATATACTTGAACTCGTGGGGGAATGGGTAACCGTATTTTGGTCCGAACCCCGAATTGTAACCATGTGGGCCCGGGGTCGATATTCACTATTCCGGGCAGAATGTTGTAAAAATTGTAATTGGCCATATGAATTAGTTTGTTGAGTAGTATTGATGATATTAAATCAATTGTGTATAGATACGATTGGATTGGAGCCAAATTTGAAAGGAAAAGGCATTGCCACGGATCGAATTATTCGTAAACATTCGAGGTAAGTGTTTGTTCTATCCTAGCTTGAGGGAATATGATTGTGTGTTATGTGCTATGTGATCGAGTGCGGTGTATGGGCTGTGATGATGAGCATCCATACACTGGCGTCTAGCATGACCATGAGTCGTTGTTGATACTTGTTGTGAGACATAATTGATGATAAATTGTTGAACCCTTGCCGGGATGTAGAGTTGTTATTGTTTTCCCTTGCCGGGACCATTGTTGAAGTGATTATTTTGTCCCTTGTCGGAACGGTTCATGATTTGTTATTTTCATTCTCTGCCCTTAACTGTGATTGTTATCTGGGTGAGGATGAGTGATAATGCACGAAGGGTGATGCCGTGCCTTGATTTATTATTTATGCACGAAGGTTAATGTTGTGCCTTGTTATTGTTTATGCACGAAGTTTAATGTCGTGCCTTGTTATTGATTATGCACGAAGGTTAATGCCGTGCCATGTTATTGATTATGCACGAAGGATCATGCCGTGCCTTGTTATTAAACCATGTACGAAGGATCATGCCGTACCATGGATGTGAGGATGAGAGTAAAAGCACGAAGGGTGATGCCGTGCACTTTATTTGCTATTTGGTGAGGATGAGAGTAAAAGCACGAAGGGTGATGCCGTGCACTTTATTTTCTATTTCATTGACTTGACATTACTTGTTTCTCATTATACTTGTTTTCCTTGTTGATTTAATAACTGTTGTTAACTGTTGAATTTCTGCTGACATATTCCTTGTTGAATTGTTACTTGATTATTTCTCGTTATCTTGTGGTGTACATATATATATAAAGACTGCACAGGTTTATGTGGGTGTCTGGTCCTAGGCTTGTCACTACTTCGCCGGGATAGGCCAGGCACTTACCAGCACATGGGGTCAGTTGTGCTGATACTGCACTTCTGTGCATTTTTGCACAGGTCCAGGTTTCGATCAGGAGCAGCAGCATTAGATCTTTTGCATGAGAATTGATCACATTTGAGACCGATGTAGCTTGCAGGCGTCCGCAGGCCCGGCGTCTCTTCTTTTACTTATGTTATTAGCTGTAGTCTCTTTGTTCCGAGACAAACAGATTATGTTATATTTCTTTCAGGCCTTTATGTGTAGTATTCATGTAGTAGTTCGTGAGTTGGTGACTCCACGTCTTGGGTTGAGGATTTTCAGTATGGTTTTACCTTGAAACTGTTTATTTCTATTTCGATAAAGTCTTCCGCACTTATTTAATTAAGGTTATGTATTTGTTGATAAATTGAGTATGAAATATTGCTAAAAACAGGATAGTATGAATACAGTGGCTTGCCTAACTACCACGAGTAGGCGCCATCACGAACCCGATGTTGGGGGAAAAATCCAGGTCGTGACAAGTTGGTATCGAGAGCTCTAGGTTACATAGGTCTCACCACTCATGAACAAGCTTAGTAGAGTTTGAGAGGTAGGTACGGAGACGTCTGTACTTGTCCTCCAGAGTCTATTGAGTTAGGAAAGAGTCTCTCATTTGTTCCTTCTTGTCGTGCGATTTGTTCCTCAAATACTGATTGAACTTCTACTCTGTCCTTTCGCAGATGGTGAGGACACATGCTTCTTCATCCGCTGATCAGCAGCCTGAGCCCCAGGCAGCTCCCGTGAGGGGCAGGGGCCGAGGCCGTATCGTAGGTCGTGGTAGGGGCAGAGCTCAGCCCCCGGCAGCTATTCCAGAGGTGGAGCCTCATATTGAGAATGGCGAGGAGGTTCCAATCCCAGCAGCTCCAGTGGGCCCAGCTCAGGTCCTAGGAGAGGCTTTATTTACCCCGGATCTTCGGGAGGCTTTGGTCGGGATAGCGGGATTTATGGACAGCGTTGCCAGAGCAGGCTTATTATCAGTTGCACCAGCCGCTTCTCAGGCTGGAGGAGGGTCCCAGACTCCTATTGCTCGTACTAGGGAGCCAGTAGCTCCTCAGCCTCAGGCACCAGTGGTTCAGCCAGTTGTGGCCACTCAGTCAGGTACCACAACTCAGGCTGGAGATGGAGCGGCCATGACTTCTGATTCTTTATAGAGACTTGATCGGTTCTCCAAGTTGTTTACCACTACCTTCAGCGGTGCCGCATTAGAGGATCCTCAGGATTTCTTATTCAGTTTCCATTTGATTCTCAAGACTATGGGGATAGTGGAGTCCAATGGAGTTGACTTCTATACATTCAGGCTTTCAGGATCCGCCAAGACTTGGTGGAGGGATTACTGTTTGACTCGACCAGCACGGTCCCCAGCTTTATCATGGGACCAGTTTGCAGAGTTATTTCTGGAGAAGTTTCTC
>JASVEL010011605.1:0-70519 GCA_032618575.1 Nicotiana noctiflora | reverse complement strand
TAAAAATTTAAAATAAAATATTTAATATTTTGCCACCGAGTTCGGTCAGAATGAAAATTTTGAGGGGCAGCCAACACATGGAATTTCCAGACTGATTTCGATCGGAAATTTGCAACCAATATTTTTTGACCAATTTCGGTCGGAAAGTTCCAACCAATTGCGGTCGGTGTACATTTGCGGCCATTATTTTTTTGTCCAACTAAAAACGGTCGGAATTTGGTCAGAAATTATTAATTTCCGACCGATTTCGGTCGGAAATTGTGGACGGAAATCAACTAATTTCTAGTAGTGACTGGACTAATGAGATTGTAGTCATAGGAACTTCCGTTTATATATCGTGGTTGTTATTTAGTAATTGACCGTGAATAAATATGATTTCATTCATATACTAGGACGCATTGGCCTACGACTACCACATAAGTCCATTTGACTAATACGATTGTAGTCATAACAGATTGTGAGTAATGTCATATGTTCATACTAGGACGCATCGGCCTACGACAATTACATAAGTCCATTTGACTAATACGATTGTAGTCATAACAGATTTGGAGTAATGTAATACGATTATAGTAGGACGCATCGGCCTACGACAACCACATAAGTCCATTGGACTAATACGATTGTAGTCATAGGAACTTCCGTTTATATATCGTGGTTTTTATTTAGTAATTGACCGTCTATGACTACAATCGTATTAGTCAAATGGTTATAGGCAAACAATTAGTCAAACACTCATTTTTCATCTTGAGTAGATTTTGTTATTACTCCCAATCTGGGGAATTCCTGCCGAGAACGGTTATATCTATAGAATTACTAAGTTTGGTAATACCACGTATAACATTACTCCCAATATATTAGCGTGGGAAATAGTATACTAAAATACGATATATATTGAACTGTTATGTGGATAAGTCCATTCGAGGTTTGCCATGTAAAATGGTGGACTTCCACATAAGCTCGGTTGACTCAATAAAGATATACTTGACAGACCCATTATGGGGATTCTTTATGTGCCCGCGGAGTAGGCAAAAATTGCCAAACTACATAAATCTTGTCTTGTGAAATTTCTTCTTTTCTCTTTTAAATATTTTTTTCCTTCTATTAGCCTAACACGCTTCCAACAACTGGTGGGCTGACCAATCCAGAGTGTTATAGAGACGAAGGGATTATAGGGGCAGCTGTATTTCGTAATCCGATGCGTATATAAACCTTAGCCCATAATTCGCTCTTATTGATTAAAGATAAGAGTGATATTCATAGGTTATGACACTAACGATATTATGACCACAAATTCATACGGATTAGCTTTTTATCCGATGGACATCTTGAGATATTTCATTCATGTTTGGGGCCTTGTGACGATCTATAGAACCTTAGGGTAGCCTGTTGAGCTAAATGACCCTAATATCTGTTGAACACATACACTCAGTCTTACTCTTAGTTGTGTAGCATAACATAAACCAGTATTAGAAGTGTACTCTAAGTGAGAATATCTAGGGTTGAATACCCTGTTCTAGCTGAGTGGGCCCGAGTGGCCAAGTCTATATTGACTGAGATGGGTCGAGGACTCATAGTGAGGTATTGATATATATAATTTATCGGGCAACACGCCGTAGCAGTATATACATATACATGTATTGGATCAGACTGCACGCCGCAGTATTATATATATGATATATATATATATATGGATCAGACAGCGCCGCTATTGGTGGAGGATGGCATTTAGGTTTCAAGTCCTATTACTGCATCCGCGACTGGTGGCGTAACTCTATATTGGAACGGAGTCAAGATATTTTCTAAAGAATTTCTTAAACTCAAAATCGTATTGTTAACCCCATTTGACAACAATCGATTAATATTAATATATTAATAGGGCTACAATCATATTTGTCAAATGCGATGAGTAATGTAATAACAAATTAATTATTAAGGCAATCTTGAGATAATTAATGTATACAAAGAACTATGTGCCTTTAAATTATGGGTTGTTATTAATTGTGGTGATTTACATTAGTTATCTCAAGATGTAATTAGTCATCTTGCGATAAATGTATCTTATGTGGTTGTAATAAAAGTCTTTTAGATTGTACTTTGGGAAAACATACGATTTCAAGCAAATCATATTTGTATGAATTTTAATATCTCAATCGTATTGGTTATTATCATTCACATTCATAGTAATCGTAATCTTCTCCAAAATGAGGTTGTTTAGGGGAGACCAGATTACATTAGTCCAATAGAAAAGTATTTGAAAGAGGAATCTTGAGACGTGTGGTCCTTTCTATTTGCAAGGTATGATTGACTTTCGGGCCTTGACTTTTTACCAAATGACTAATACGATTATATCAATACGATTTTATTCTTTTCGTATAATGTGGCCGATTATGAACGGGGATCTGTATATAATCTTTAAGTAATACCTTGAGATATTCAAATCGACAAATATGTCGTGCATAAACTAAATCCTCATGTTTACTCCCAAAATGCTTAGAATACGATTAAAACTGTTATTGAGTACTATCATAGTCTTCAATGTTTTAATACTAATAACATATTACCTATGTAATTAAAAAACGGTTTATAAACGTATATATTTGCGAGAAATTTCAGTATTAATTGTATTACTATAAAATGTACCATATGGCTTGACTACAATCGTATTAGTTCTATTTTAATTATGATATCCACAAAGGCATCGGGTTTGATAATGTGCCCAATCGGCAGCGACATCCAAGTTGTCCACCTTGACAATAGCTGTTCAAGCCGAGAGAGCACCAGTGACGGTTGAGGTACCTGCTTCAATCGAAGACACCTTAAGAAAATCCTGGAAAATCAGGATGCAATGATGAACAAGCGGGATTCTACGAAGTCAAATGGACTTATGTGCAAGTCCGTGACTAAATTTGACTAATATGTGTATCCATAGTCTAATCGTTCTTGTATGCATAAGTTTTTTTGTTGGATGCATACAAGAACGATTAGATGTGAAATTTAGAACCATGTACCAACATGCGACCAATATATACCACCTGAACGCATTTTACAATTTTAACCAATACATAGCCGTGATAAATATAGAAATTATATCTGTATTGGTTTTGTAATGTAAAATATCAATTATTACGGTTAAATATTCAATTTCTAATACGGTCATGGGATAAATTTCATTGGACTCCCCATTAGGATTATTGTACTAGGCATTTAAATTGGTAGTTAATAACCAATATGTGTATCCATAGTCTAATCATACATTTGACTAATATATTTAGACCCAATTTCACATTACGAAATGTATATATTTCTAAATTCAAATCACGCATCGCTCGTGCATCTTGCAACTTATCCTGTACGACTATATTTCGACCTTTTAACATGGGTCCTATGACTACAATCATTATGAGCTACATACGAAGTTCACAACAATTGTTATGGGGCTATCGTTAGGGTATTGAGGAAAATAGGCACGAAAAAATAACCATAATAGATTAGAAATTGGGGAATAAATTCGAATACGATTGTAGTAATAGGACCTTCCGTAATAGAATCTACGCTACATCGGAGAATAGTAGATTACTCACCTATTAGGAGCGAATCCTAATATTGACTAACTACAATCGTATGTTATGAATACCCTAATAAGTCCTATTTTACTAAGCATTAAGCACAAACCCAGTACAGCTACCCAAAATAATGTCCACATCGTTTATGACTACAATCAAAACCACATGAGTTACCACATCAAAACGACATCCGTATTTCGCTCGGGCATAGTTGAGAGTTTGAAGACTTTGTTGGAAGATGGATACGTCACCTCATATATACCTTTTCCCCATTTATAACATTCACGATTCTCTTAGTTGACGGGGGTTTCGACGGTTCTTGTCTATTTTTCATGTAAGACTGCTTTCCTTTTTCACTAAATAATTCAGTGAGATAACCCTGCTTCAATAGATGGTCTACTTCACTTTGTAGAACCCGACATTCCGACGTCTTATGACCATGATCATTATGAAATTCACACCAATGGTCTGGATTACGTTTATTTGGATTTGAACGCATCTCTTTCAGCTATCGTACTTTATCTCTCATGCCTCGTAAAACAGCTACGAGCTCTAAGGTGGTAATGTTGAAATTATATCCACCGAACTTTGCTTTTGAACTCCCGTCATCGTCATATGGGTCCTGCCTGTTTCTATCATTTCTAAATCTAGAAGAGGAACCTAAGTCTCTACCCCTTGATTTTTGATCATATTGCTGACTTTCTTGCTTCGTTCTTGAATCTCTTCCTGCAGGGCCCAGATATGGATTGTACCTGCTTCTACTTGTTCTTTTTTCAGTTTCGGACCTCCGGGACCGGCTCCTTTCATCATGGGAATGCATGGTATCTTCTTCAATTCTGAGCTTTGTGTTGTACCTATTATAAATGTCGTTCCACGTATTAGCAGGAAATTCACGAAGGATTTCCTTCAGCTTTCTCGTAACCTCAGAACTTTTCTCATCCAGTTTGCCTGTGAAAGCTATGGCAGCCCAATTATTTGGTACCCGTGGCAAAGTCATCCGTTCCCGTTGAAACCTATCAACGAAATCTCTAAGTAATTCCGTATCCGCTTGTTTAATCTTGAAGATGTCCTCCATCCTCTTTTAAACCTTTTGCGCTCCTGAGTGTGCTTTTATAAGAGTATCTGCAAGCTCAGCAAAAGAGTTAATAGAATTTTCAGGTAAGAGCGAGTACCAGGTTAGGGCTCCCTTCGTGAGTGTTTCCCCAAATTTCTTAACCAAGACAGATTCAATTTCCTGCTTGGTTAAAGCGTTCCCCTTAACTCCTGTGGTAAATGCCGTCACATGATCTCGATGGTCGGTTGTACCGTCATATTTTGAAATATATGGAATTTTGAACTTCTTTGGAATAGGAAGAGGGGCTACACTTGGCTTCCAGGGTTGCTGAGAATATTTATCCGCGTCAATCCCCTTAATTACTGGGGGAACTCCCAAAATTTGTTCGATCCGTTCGCTTTGTTCCTTGAATTGTGCCTGCAGGGTTAGTATCATGTTTTGTAAATAAGAATTGTTTGCACTACCTGTATCCACTTCACGTGGTCCGCTGGGAGATCCTGCATTCATGTTATCAAGACCATAGCGAGGATTCTCGAGAGTGTTGTTATTAGGAGTAGGGGCAGGTGAGGACGATGGTAACCGATCAACTAAAGTTTGGAGGGCTTGACTGACTCGTGCATCGATTATGCGCTGAAGAGTTTGTTCAACCCCTTCAAGATGTTCCGGTTGCTCCTGTTCATTAGAAGTAGGTATGGGAGTGCCTTTTCAAGATTGACATGGAGAGGCTGGAAGGGACAGAACTAAATTATCATTGTTCAAGTCCCCTTGATCGTGAGGGACCTGGTTTTCAACATCGTTGTTGTTATTGTTGTTGTTCGACATGACGTTCTCAACAAATGAAACGTACAAGTTCCAGAAAGAATCGATTATCAGATTTCCGGTAACGGAACCAATTTGTTTAACTCAAATATTGAACTTCGATTAAAGCGAGAAAATAATAGAGAAACCGAGTTACTAATAATCAAGAGACCGAAAAATAAATGTAGTAGGCTTTCAATAATCAGAATAGACAATAAAAAAGGTTGTATTCCAGTGACTGTTGTGTGTTAGAATGGGTATAACTTTCTCCTTTTATAGCTGACTCTAGATGGAGGAATAAAACGTAAGTTTTAATGAGCAATAAATGACATTAAATAGGTCGTTACACAATCATTTTCAATAAATGCTGATCCTTTAACGTATAGGATGTTTAATGATTGAATTTAGACTCCTTTCTGCCTTCAGATCCATGCTTTAAATGCTTTTTGACCCGTTGCTTCTGGGTGTTTTGAAAAGATACGATGCTCGTATCTACTTCCTTTGTCTTCTGAAATCCTTTGTCTTTTGAAATCATGTTCTAGCCCCCTCCATATAGGCACGAGTTTCGTAGTCGTATTGCATCTCGTGTCTATTTTATTCTTTTGTGTCTTTCGTTCACCTTCCTTCAGAATACTAACCTTGCGCATATTCCACGTGTCTTGCTACATCATAAAAGATTTTCCCCAATACAGCTGATGCTTTCATGATTCTTCCATAAGCTCCAAAAATAAGTAAAATAAAAAGATAAGAAAAATGGTGGATTGAAATATCTCCATATAATAATTAAAGTTTATTTGCTTGTATGAACTTTTCCTTAAAGAAATCACATACATTCTAGAATTAGTTACATAAATAAATATCAATAAGCAGTGTAATAAGCTACTTATAGTTAGATGACCAGCAAACATCATTTAATATTTTTCTTCACATCTAGCCAAGCTGATCACAACACCTTTACAGAGTTTTCCATAGGTTGCACCAAAGTAATATATAAGAAAAATAATCATGCGAAGTACTAAGAAATAGAAATTTAAAGTTTACATGTTAATATAAAGATTTCCTTAGAAAAGACATACTTTTAACAATTAATAATGGAATAAGATATTAATAAGATTTAAAGCCTTATAAATGGGGGGAGAAAAGAAAGTGATTATACTTACTGAAAAGTACTCATTATCCCTAATACAAACACTCATCTTCAGCACTTTGTCTTCTTAGACTTCTCTTAGTATCATCTCCATAATTTTTCGATTTACTTTCCTCTCATTATCTTTCGGCATCCAAAGAGTTTCTTTATTAATGAGCAAAATCAGCAGAATCTATTTGATATAATCTTAAATGGACATTTTTGCAATTTCACATCAAGGGTCAAATATTCACCATACTTTTTTTAAGTATCTTAAAGGTGCAACTAAAGCTCAAGATGCTTATCAATTGACTTTTTCATGTACATAATATACAAAATATTGACATGAGTCAAAGATAACTTATCAATTTAACAATAGAATGTGATCGTAGTGAAATTTGATCAACTCTTAAGAACATCAGGGACCATGTCAAAATTCATAAAAAGAATCATTCTGAAATTTGGGAATCGATGATTTTCATTGTAAATCTATTCATCAATGAAAAATATGGTTCAGTCAACATTTCCAAGCAATTAATAGAACCAAGAGAGTGGATCATATATTGTTGTTGACATCTGCTTTAAAGTGTGACGACCCAAAGGGTCATCACATGTTTTCCTCACTTGTTCCGCACTTCCGAGGCCTTGAAAACATCATTCTATGTTGCCTCGATTTACGTGCATGATCCGGGCATGTAGCCGAAAAGATTTTTGTGATAGAATATATGAATTCTATGAGAAATTTGAAGAAAAATGATATTAATATTAATATAGTTGACTTCGGTCAACATTTTTGGTAAACGGACCCGGACCCGAGAGCGGACGGTCCTGGAAGGTCCGTAGGAAAATATGGGACTTGGACATGCATCCGGAGTCGAATTCTAATGCCTAGAGCCCAAGTTATGAATTTTCTGTGAAATTATTTTTGATGTAATTATTAAAGGAAAATGAATTAATTGACCTTGGTATCGGGCTCGTATTTTGGTTCCGATGCCCGGTACAAGTCTTAAATATCATATATGTGCTTTCTGCAAAGTTTGATGACATTCGGATGTCGTTTGATTTGTTTTGGACCTTGAGTTCCAAGTTTGAAAGTTTTGAAAAACCAAAAGTATTAAAATCATGAACTTGAGGCTTGATTTGATGAAAACGATGTGATATTGGCGATGTGATAGCACGAAAAAGTTGGTAATGTGTTTTTGATGTTGTGTACATGTTTGGTTTGGAGCCCGGGGGGCTCGGGTAAAGATTTGATAGGCCGTTGGATCAATTTCAGAATTTTTGCACTGCTGGTTTTTCACCCAGCTGTTGGCTTCGCATTTGCGAAGAATTTCTCGCAAATGCGAAGGTGACAGGTCAAGACTGGGTTCGCAAATGCGAACCCTTGATCGCAAATGCGAAGGGGTGTCCAGGACTACTTGGTTCGCAATTGCGAACAAAACCTCGCAATTGCGAGGCCCTCCCTTAACCGCTTGGCTTCGCAAATGCGAAGCTCCTGTCGCAAATGCGAACATCCCTTGAATCCAGCCTTGTTCGCAAATGCGAACATTATGTCGCAAATGCGAACCTCCCAGCATTTGCCTTGGCTTCGCAAATGCGAACTTCCCATCCTTAGCTTATTTTTCAAACTCCAGAATTTGGTCGGGGTTCGCAATTACGAACCGACCTGTAAATCACGATTTCCAGCTTGATTTTTCACATTTCACAACCCAAAAACATCCATTGGCGATTTTTCACGAATTCCCTCTTCTTCAAAGCAATTGTAAGTCACTTTCTACTTTATTCTTTCAATTCCTAACAACATTAAACATGTTTTTCAATAGAAATCAAAGGTTTTCATGGTAGAAATTCTTGTTTTTGGTAGAATATAGGGTTTTTCATGAATTGGGTAATTGGACCTCGAATTGAGGTCCGATTTTGAAACAAATCATATACTTGAACTCGTGAGGGAATGGGTAACCGGATTTTGGTCCGAACCCCGAGTTCCGACCATGTGGGCCCGGGGTCGATATTCACTATTCCGGGCAGAATGTTGTAAAAATTGTAATTGGCCATATGAATTAGTTTGTTGAGTAGTATTGATGATATTAAATCAATTGTGTATAGATACGATTGGATTGGAGCCAAATTTGAAAGGAAAAGGCATTGCCACGGATCGAATTATTCGTAAACATTCGAGGTAAGTGTTTGTTCTATCCTAGCTTGAGGGAATATGATTGTGTGTTATGTGCTATGTGATCGAGTGCGGTGTATGGGCTGTGATGATGAGCATCCATACACTGGCGTCTAGCATGACCATGAGTCGTTGTTGATACTTGTTGTGAGACATAATTGATGATAAATTGTTGAACCCTTGCCGGGATGTAGAGTTGTTATTGTTTTCCCTTGCCGGGACCATTGTTGAAGTGATTATTTTGTCCCTTGTCGGAACGGTTCATGATTTGTTATTTTCATTCTCTGCCCTTAACTGTGATTGTTATCTGGGTGAGGATGAGTGATAATGCACGAAGGGTGATGTCGTGCCTTGATTTATTATTTATGCACGAAGGTTAATGTTGTGCCTTGTTATTGTTTATGCACGAAGTTTAATGTCGTGCCTTGTTATTGATTATGCACGAAGGTTAATGCCGTGCCATGTTATTGATTATGCACGAAGGATCATGCCGTGCCTTGTTATTAAACCATGTACGAAGGATCATGCCGTACCATGGATGTGAGGATGAGAGTAAAAGCACGAAGGGTGATGCCGTGCACTTTATTTGCTATTTGGTGAGGATGAGAGTAAAAGCACGAAGGGTGATGCCGTGCACTTTATTTTCTATTTCATTGACTTGACATTACTTGTTTCTCATTATACTTGTTTTCCTTGTTGATTTAATAACTGTTGTTAACTGTTGAATTTCTGCTGACATATTCCTTGTTGAATTGTTACTTGATTATTTCTCGTTATCTTGTGGTGTACATATATATATAAAGACTGCACAGGTTTATGTGGGTGTCTGGTCCTAGGCTTGTCACTACTTCGCCGGGATAGGCCAGGCACTTACCAGCACATGGGGTCAGTTGTGCTGATACTGCACTTCTGTGCATTTTTGCACAGGTCCAGGTTTTGATCAGGAGCAGCAGCATTAGATCTTTTGCATGAGAATTGATCACATTTGAGACCGATGTAGCTTGCAGGCATCCGCAGGCCCGGCGTCTCTTCTTTTACTTATGTTATTAGCTGTAGTCTCTTTGTTCCGAGACAAACAGATTATGTTATATTTCTTTCAGGCCTTTATGTGTAGTATTCATGTAGTAGTTCGTGAGTTGGTGACTCCACGTCTTGGGTTGAGGATTTTCAGTATGGTTTTACCTTGAAACTGTTTATTTCTATTTCGATAAAGTCTTCCGCACTTATTTAATTAAGGTTATGTATTTGTTGATAAATTGAGTATGAAATATTGCTAAAAACAGGATAGTATGAATACAGTGGCTTGCCTAACTACCACGAGTAGGCGCCATCACGAACCCGATGTTGGGGGAAAAATCCAGGTCGTGACAAGTTGGTATCAGAGCTCTAGGTTACATAGGTCTCACCACTCATGAACAAGCTTAGTAGAGTTTGAGAGGTAGGTACGGAGACGTCTGTACTTGACCTCCAGAGTCTATTGAGTTAGGAAAGGGTCTCTCATTTGTTCCTTCTTGTCGTGCGATTTGTTCCTCAAATACTGATTGAACTTCTACTGTGTCCTTTCGCAGATGGTAAGGACACGCGCTTCTTCGTCCGCTGACCAGCAGCCAGAGCCCCAAGCAGCTCCCGTGAGGGGCAGGGGCCGAGGCTGTATCAGAGGTCGAGGTAGGGGTAGAGCTCAGCCCCAGGCAGCTACTCCAGAGGTGGAGCCTCATATTGAGATTGACGAGGAGGTTCCGGTTCCAGCAGCTCCAGTGGGCCCAGCTCAGGTCCCAGGAGAGGCTTTATTTACCCGGATCTCCGGGATGCCTTGGTCAGAATAGCGGGATTCATGGACAGCATTGCCAGAGCGGGTTTATTATCAGTTGCCCCAGCCACTTCTCAGGCTGGAGGAGAGGCCCAGGCTCCTATTGCTCGTACTCCGGAGCCAGTAGCTCCTCAGCCTCAGGCACCAGTGGTTCAGCCAGCTGTGGCCACTCAGTCAGGTACCACAACTCAGGTCGGAGATGGAGCGGCCATGACTTCTGATTCTTTATGGAGACTTGATCGGTTCTCCAAGTTGTTTACCACTACCTTCGGCGGTGCCACATCAGAGGATCCTCGGGATTTCTTATTCAGTTGCCATGAGATTCTCAAGACTATGGGAATAGTGGAGTCCAATGGAGTTGACTTCTGTACATTCAGGCTTTCAGGATCCGCCAAGACTTGGTGGAGGGATTATTGTTTGACTCGACTAGCAGGGTCCCCGGCTTTATCATGGGATCAGTTTGCAGAGTTATTTCTGGAAAAGTTTCTCCTTGTTACTCAGCGGGATGCACTTCGGAGGCGATTTGAGCGCCTCCAGCAGGGCACTATGACTGTCACTCAGTACGAGATGAGATTTGTTGATTTGGCACGTCATGTAGTAGTGATACTTCCCACAGAACGGGAGAGGGTCCACAGGTTCATAGATGGGCTTAATCAGCCAATTAGACTTCAGATGGCTGTGGGAGTGGGGAGTGACATATCATTTCAGGAGGCACCTAATGCAGCACGTAGAGTTGAGATGGCTCTTGCTAAGGGAGGTGGTTATTCTTCAGATAAGAGGCCTCGTCATTCAGGCAAGTTTAGTGGTTCTTCTCCTGGTGGCAGGGAATCCTTTGATAGGGGCCAGTCTTCCAGGCCTTTCCATTCCGCCCTTCAGGCTTCACAGGGTGGACCAGGTGATCGTGGGTTTCGTGAGCAGTATTCAGATCAACCTCCCATTAGTGCTCAGCCTCTTCAGAGTGTTCGTGGAGGCCATTCAGGTCGTCAGGGCCAGCAGCCCCATCAGCCTAAGAGTTTCTATGGTTGTGGTGATCCAGGTCATTTTGTCAGGTTCTTCCCGCGAGCGACGGGCAACACTCAGTAGCGGGGCCCTCGTCCCATGATTCAGGCCCCAGCTGACCCTCAGCCTGCCCAGCCAGCTAGAGGCGGGGGTAGAGATCATAGAGGTGGAGGTCGAGACCGTAGAGGTGGAGACCGTCCATCCAGAGGTAGAGGTCAGCCAGTTAATGACCGTCTTAGAGATGAAGCTCAGAGGGGAGGTGCTCATCCCCGATTCTATGCTTTACCAGCCAGACCAAAGGCAGAGGCATCAGATGCCGTGATTACAGGTACTATTCTTGTTTGTGGCAGGGGTGCTTCAGTATTATTTGACCCTGGGTCTACATATTCATATGTTTCTTCCTACTTTGCACCGTATTTGGCCGTGCCCAGCTATGCTCTAGATATTCCAGTTTATGTGTCTACACCGGTGGGTGACTCCATTGTAGTCGACCGGGTGCATCGTTCGTATGTAGTTATCTTTGGGGTTTTGAGACTCGTGTTGATCTGTTACTTTTGGACATGGTGGATTTTGATGTCATATTTGGTGATGGACTGGTTGTCCCCATACCATGCTATTCTAGATTGTCATGCTAAGATCGTGACCTTGGCTTTGCCAGAATCACCCCGACTATAGTGGAAGGGTACCTCAAGCCACTCCGTTCGCACTTTTATTTCCTATGCTAAGGCTCGACGCATGGTCGAGAAGGGGTGTCTAGCTTATCTGGCTTATGTTCGTGATTCCAGCGCAGAGGTTCCTTCTATTGAGTCAGTCCCTATTGTACGGGAGTTTCCTGAGGTTTTCCCTTCAGACCTGCCGGGCATGCCACCCAACAGGGATATTGATTTCTGTATTGATCTGGCACCGGGCACTCAGCCCATATCTATTCCACCATATCGTATGGCTCCGCCAGAGTTGAAAGAATTGAAGGTGCAGTTGCAGGATTTACTTGAAAAGTGTTTCATTAGACCCAGTGTTTCGCCATGGGGTGCACCAGTATTATTTGTAAAGAAGAAAGATGGTTCGATGAGAATGTGCATTGACTATTGGCCGTTGAACAAGGTGACTATCAAAAATAAATATCCACTGCCGAGAATTGATGATTTGTTTGACCAGCTCCAGGGAGCGAGGGTATTCTCTAAGATAGACTTGAGGTCAGGCTACCATCAGCTGAAGATCAGGGCGGCTGACATTCCTAAGACAACCTTTCGCTCTAGATATGGGCATTATGAGTTCTTGGTCATGTCTTTCGGGTTGACCAATGCCCCAGAAGCATTCATGGAGTTGATGAATCGGGTATTCAGGCCTTACTTAGATCTGTTCGTAATAGTCTTTATAGATGACATCCCTGGTATACTCCCGCAGCTAGGAAGAGCACGAGCAGCACCTCAGAATGGTTCCTCAAACTCTGGAAGATAATCAACTATATGCCAAATTTTCGAAATGTGAGTTCTGGTTGAGTTCGGTAGCATTTCTGGGTCACATTGTATCAGTGGAAGGTATTCAGGTGGACCCAAAGAAGATTGAGGCAGTCCAGAATTGGCCTCGACCAGCTTCAGTGACTGAGATCCGGAGTTTCTTGGGATTAGCAGGTTACTACCATCGATTTGTAGAGGGGTTCTCTTCTATTGCAACCCCGACGACCAGGTTAACCTAGAAGGGTATCCAGTTCCAGTGGTCAGAGGAGTGTGAGGCGAGATTTCACAAGCTCAAGACAGCCTTGACCACCGCGCCAGTGTAGATACTACCTACGGGTGCAGGGCCTTATACAGTTTACTGTGACGCATCTCATACAGGGCTTGGAGCGATATTGATGCAGGATGGTAAGGTTATTGATTATGCTTCGAGACAGATAAAAATACATGAGAAGAATTATCCAGTTCATGATCTTGAGTTAGCAGCTGTGGTTCATGCCTTAAAAATCTGGAGGCATTATCTATATGGTGTGACATGTGTGGTGTACACGGATCACAAAAGCCTACAGTACTTGTTCAAACAGAAGGAGTTGAATCTACGACAGCGGAAATGGTTGGAGTTGCTGAAAGACTATGATGTTACTATCCTATATCACCCAGGTAACGCCAGTGTGGTGGCCGATGCATTGAGTAGAAAGTCCGCCAGCATGGGTAGTCTTGCATTCATTCCGGTCAGTCAGAGACCATTTGCTCTAGATGTCCAGGCCTTAGCCAACCGGTTCGTGAGATTAGACATTTCTGAGCCTAGCAGGGTGTTAGCATGCACGGTCGCTCGTTCTTCTCTATTAGAGCGTATCTGTGAGAGGTAATTTGATGATCCTTATTTGCGTGACTTGAGAGATACAGTACAGTGGGGAGGTGCCACGAAGGTAAATCTAGATGATGATGAGGTATTGAGATTGCTGGGTCGAGTTTGTGTGCCCAATGTTGAAGGGGTTCGAGAGTTGATCTTAGCGGAGGCCCACAGTTCACGGTATTCTATTCACCCGGGCGCCGCGAAGATGTACCATGACTTACGGCAGCACTATTGGTGGCGTAGAATGAAGAAAGATATCGTTGCGTATGTCGCTCGGTGTCTAAATTGTCAGCAGGTGAAATATGAGCACCAAAGGCCTGGTGGTGTGTTCCATAGAATCGAAATTCTCGAGTGGAAATGGGAGAGGATCACTATGGACTTCGTTACTGGACTTCGTTTGACTCGGAGGAAATTTGATGCTATTTGGGTCATTGTTCATAGGCTGACCAAGTCAGCACACTTTATTCCAGTATCTGTCTCCTACTCGTCGGAGAGGTTAGCAGAGATTTACATTAGGGAGATTGTTCGACTTCATGGGGTGCTGGCATCTATTATCTCTAATCGGGGTACACAGTTTACCTTGCGGTTCTGGAGGGCGGTCCAGCAGGAGTTAGGCACCCAGGTTCAGCTGAGTACATCTTTTCATCCTCAGACAGATGGTCAGTCCGAGAGGACTATTTAGATTCTAGAGGATATGCTTCGGGCGTGTGTCATTGATTTTGGAGGCTCGTGGGACCAGTTTCTGTCATTAGCAGAGTTCGCCTAGAATAACAGCTACCAGACCAGCATCCAGAAGGCCCCGTATGAGGCACTGTATGGTAGGCGATGCCAATCTCCAGTCGGATGGTTTGAGCCGGGAGAGGCTCAATTGTTGGGTACAGACTTAGTCCAGGAGGCCTTGGATAAGGTCAAGACTATTCAGGAGAGATTGCGTTCAGCTCAGTCCAGACATAAGACTTACGCGGATCGTAAGGTTCGAGATGTAGATTTCATGGTTGGTGAGCGAGTATTGCTCCGAGTGTCGCCTATGAAGGGCGTGATGAGGTCCGGGAAGAAGGGCAAGCTCAGCCCTAGGTATATCGGTCCATTTGAGATTCTAGACCGAGTTGGAGGGGTGGCTTACAGACTAGCTCTGCCGCCTAGCTTATCAGCCGTGCATCCAGTTTTTCATGTATCTATGCTTCGGAGATACCACGGCGATCCCACACATGTGTTAGACTTCGGTACTGTCCAATTGGACAATGATCTATCCTATGAAGAGGAGCCGGTGGCCATTCTAGACCGGCAGGTTCAGCAGTTGAGGTCGATGAGTTATCCTTCTGTGCATGTTTAGTGGAGAGGTCAGCCTCCTGAGGCATCGACTTGGGAGTCCGAGTCTGATATGCGGAGCTGCTACCCACATTTGTTCCCCAACTCAGGTACTTCCTTCTCTTGTCCGTTCGAGGACGAACGGTTGTTTTAGAGGTGGAGAATGTGACGACCCAAAGGGTCATCACCTATTTTCCTCACTTGTTCCGCACTTCCGAGGCCTTGAAAACCTCATTCTATATTGCCTCGATTTACGTGCACGATCCGGGCATGTAGCCGGAAATATTTTTGTGATAGAATATATGAATTCTATGAGCAATTTGAAGAAAAATGATATTAATATTGATATAGTTGACTTTGGTCAACATTTTTGGTAAACGGACCCGGACCTGAGAATGGACGGTCCTGGAAGGTTCGTAGGAAAATATGGTACTTGGACATGCGTCTGGAGTCGAATTCTGAGGCCTAGAGCCCAAGTTATGAATTTTTTGTCAAATTGCTTTTGATGTAATTATTAAAGGAAAATGAATTAATTGACCTTGGTATCGGGCTCGTATTTTGGTTCCGATGCCCGGTACAAGTCTTAAATATCATATATGTGCTTTCTGTAAAGTTTGGTGACATTCGGATGTCGTTTGATATGTTTTGGACCTTGAGTTCCAAGTTTGAAAGTTTTGAAAAACCAAAAGTATGAAAATTATGAACTTGAGGCTTGATTTGATGAAAACGATGTGATATTGGCGATGTGATCGCACGAATAAGTTTGTAATGTGTTTTTGATGTTGTGTACATGTTTGATTTGGAGCGTGGGGAGGCTTGGGTAAAGATTTGATAGGTCGTTGGATCAATTTCTGAATTTTTGCACTGCTGGTTTTTCACCCAGCTGTTGGCTTCGCATTTGCGAAGAATTTCTCGCAAATGCGAAGGTGACAGATCAAGACTGGGTTCGCAAATGCGAACCCTTGATCGCAAATGCGAAAGGGTGTCCGGGACTACTTGGTTCGCAATTGCGAACAAAACCTCGCAATTGCGAGGCCCTCCCTTAACCGCTTGGCTTCGCAAATGCGAAGCTCCTGTCGCAAATGCGAACATCACTTGAGTCCAGCCTTGTTCGCAAATACGAACATTAAGTCGCAAATGCGAACTTCCCAGCATTTGCCTTGGCTTCGCAAATGCGAACTTCCCATCCTTAGCTTATTTTTCAAACTCCAGAATTTGGTCGGGGTTCGCAATTGCGAACCCCTGTTCGCAAATGTGAACACAGAGACCTGTAAATCACGATTTCCAGCTTCATTTTTCACATTTCACAACCCAAAAACATCCATTGGCGATTTTTCACGAACTCCCTCTTCTTCAAAGCAATTGTAAGTCACTTTTTACTTAATTCTTTCAATTCCTAACAGCATTAAACATGTTTTTCAATAGAAATCAAAGGTTTTCATGGTAGAAATTCTTGTTTTTGGTAGAATATAGGGTTTTTCATGAATTTGGTAATTGGACCTCGAATTGAGGTCCGATTTTGAAGTAAATCATATACTTGAACTCGTGGGGGAATGGGTAACCGGATTTTGGTCCGAACCCCGAGTTTCGACCATGTGGGCTCGGGGTCGATATTCACTATTCCGGGCTGAATGTTGTAAAAATTGTAATTGGCCATATGAATTAGTTTGTTGAGTAGTATTGATGATATTAAATCAATTGTGTATAGATACGATTGCATTGGAGCCAAATTTGAAAGGAAAAGGCATTGCCACGAATTGAATTGTTCGTAAACATTCGAGGTAAGTGTTTGTTCTATCCTAGCTTGATGGAATAGGATTGTGTGTTATGTGCTATGTGATCGAGTGCGGTGTATGGGCTGTGGTGACGAGCATCCATGCACTGACGTCTAGCATGACCGTTAGTCGTTGTTGATACTTGTTGTGAGACATAATTGATGATAAATTCTTGAACCCTTGCCGGGTTGTAGAGTTGTTATTGTTTTCCCTTGCCGGGACCATTGTTGAAGTGATTATTGTGTCCCTTGTCGGAATGGTTCATGATTTGTTATTTTCATTCTCTACCCTTAACTGTGATTATTTTCTGGGTGAGGATGAGTGATAATGCACGAAGGGTGATGTCGTGCCTTGATTTATTGTTTATGCACGAAGGTTAATGCCGTGCCTTGTTATTGTTTATGCACGAAGGTTAATGCCGTGCTGTCACGACCCGGATTTTTCCCCTACATCGGGATCGTGATGGCGCCTACTCCTGGTAGCTAGGCAAGCCACTTTATTCACACTATCCCGTTTTTAGCAACAATTCTTATTCAATTTATCAACAAAACCATAACCTTTATTAAACAAGTGCGGAAGACTTTATCCAAATGGAAATAAGCAGTACCAAGGTGAGACAATACTGAAATCCTCTGCCCAAGACGTGGAGTCACCAACTCACGAAACTACTATTGAATACTACACGTAAAAGTCTGAAAGAAATATAACATAATCTGTTTGTCTCGGAACAAAGAGACTACAACTAGTAACATAAGTAAAGGGAGAGACGCCGGGCCTGCGGACGTCTGCAAGCTACCTCGGTCTCAAATATGATCAATTCCCACGCAAACGATTTACTGTTGCTGCTCCTGATCGAAACCTGGACCTGTGCAAAAACGGACAAAAGTGTAGTATCAGCACAACCGACGCCATGTGCTGGTAAGTGCCTGGCCTATCCCGGCGAAGTAGTGACAAGCCTAGGACCAGACACCCATATAAACCTGTACAGTTCCATATATATGTATACCACAAAGTAACGAGAAATAACCAAGTAATAACACAATAAGGAATATCTCAAATGAACTCAACAATTAACAACAGTTAATGAGTCCACAAGGGAAAACAAGGTATAATGGAAAAACAAGTAATATCAAGTCAAGGAATAGCAAGTAGTTGCACGGCATCACCCTTCGTTTCCTCACCAAATAAGCAAATAAAGTGCACGGCATCACCCTTCGTGCTTTTACTCTCATCCTCACATCCATGGTGCGGCATGATCCTTCGTACATGGTTCAATAACAAGGCACGGCATGATCTTTCGTGCATAATCAATAAAACATTGCACGACATTAACCTTCGTGCAAAAATCAATATCAAGGCACGGCATTAACCTTCGTGCATAATCAATAAAACAAGGCACGGCATCACCCTTCGTGCATTATCACTCTTCCTCACCCAAATAACAATCACAGTTAAGGGCAAAGAATGAAACAGTAAATCATGAACCGTCCCGGCAAGGGCAATCAATATCTCACTTCACAACAAGTCCCGTCAAGGGAGAACAATAACAATTCTACAACCTGGCAAGGGTTCAACAATTTATTTTCAAATATGTCTCACAACAAGTATTAACAACGACTCACGGTCATGCTAGACGCCAGTGTATGGATGCTCGTCACCACAGCCCATACACCGCACTCGATCACATAACACATAGCACATATTCCTATTCCCTCAAGCTAGGATAGAACAAACACTTACCTCGAATGTTTACGCACAATTCAATCCGTGGCAATGCCTTTTCCTTTCAAATTTGGCTCCAATCCAATCGTACCTATACACAATTGATTTAATATCATCAATACTACTCAACAAACTAATTCATAATGCCAATTACAACTTTTACAACATTCTGCCCGGAATAGTGAATTTCGACCCCGGGCCCACATGGTCGGAACTCGGGGTTCAGACCAAAATTCGGTTACCCATCCCCCCCACGAGTTCAAGTATATGATTTGTTTCAAAATCGGACCTCAATTCGAGGTCCAATTTCCCAATTCATGAAAAACCCTATATTCTTCCAAAAACAAGAAATTCTACCATGAAAACCTTTGATTTCTATTGAAAAACATGTTTAATGTTGTTAGGAATTGAAAGAATTAAGTAAAAAGTGACTTACAATTGCTTTGAAGAAGAGGGAGTTCGTGAAAAATCGCCAATGGGTGTTTTTGGGTTGTGAAATGTGAAAAATGAAGCTGGAAATCGGGATTTACATGTCTCTGTGTTCGCATTTGCGAACATGGGTTCGCAATTGCGAACCCCGACCAATTTCTGGAGTTTGAAAAATAAGCTAAGGATGGAAAGTTCGCATTTGCGAAGCCAAGGCAAATGTTGGGAGGTTCGCATTTGCGACACAATGTTCGCATTTGCGAACAAGGCTGGCTTCAAAGGACCTTTGCATTTGCGAAGAATGCTTCGCATTTGCGAAGCATGGCTTAACACTGGAGGCCTCGCATTTGCGAGGTTGGGTTCGCATTTGCGAACCCAAACAGTCCTGGGCGCCCTTTGCATTTGCGATCAAGGGTTCGCATTTGCGAACCCTGCCGTGATCTGTCACCTTCGCAATTGCAAGAAATTCTTTGCAAATGCGAAGCCAACAGCTGGGTGAAAAACCAGCAGTGCAAAAATTCAGAAATTGATCCAACGGCCTATAAAATAATTACCCGAGCCCCCCCAGGCTCCAAACCAAACAGGTACACAACATCAAAAACTCATTACAAACTTGTTTGTGCGATCACATCGCCAATATCACATCGTTTTCATCAAATCAAGCCTCAAATTCATGATTTTCATACTTTTGGTTTTCAAAACTTTCAAACTTGGAACTCAAGGTCCAAAATATATCAAACGACATCCGAATGTCACCAAACTTTGCAGAAAGCACATATATAATATTTAAGACTTGTACCGGGTGTCGGAACCAAAATACGAGCCCGATACCAAGGTCAATTAATTCATTTTCCTTTAACAATTACATCAAAAACAATTTCACATAAAAATTCATAACTTGGGCTCTAGGCCTCAGAATTCGACTCCGGACACATGTCCAAATCCCATATTTTCCTACGGACCTTTCGGGACCATCCAATCTTGGATCCGGGTCCGTTTGCCAAAAATGTTGACCGAAGTCAACCATATCAATATTAATATCAAAATTCTTCAAATTTCTCACATTTTTCATATATTTCAACATAAAAACTTTCCGGCCACATGCCTGAATCGTGCACGTAAATCGAGGCAACATAGAATGAGGTTTTCAAGGCCTCAGAAGCTCGAAATGATTAATAAAATAAGTGATGACCCCTTTGGGTCGTCACATTCTCCACCTCTAAAACAATTGTTCATCCTCGAACGGACAAAAGAAAGAAGTACCTGAGTCAGGAAACAAATGTAGGTAGTGATTCCGTATATCAGACTCGAACTCCCAGGTCGATGCCTCAAGAGGCTGACCTCTCCACTGAACACGCAAAGAAGGATAACTCTTCGACCTCAACTGTCGAACCTGCCGGTCCAGAATGGCCACCGGCTCCTCCTCGTAAGATAGATCATTGTCCAATTGGACAGTGCTGAAGTCTAATACATGTGTGGGATCGCCGTGGTATCTCCGAAGCATAGATACATGAAAAACTGGATGCACGGCTGATAAGCTAGGCGGCAAAGCTAGTCTGTAAGCCACCCCTCCCACTCTATCTAGAATTTCAAATGGGCCGATATACCTAGGGCTGAGCTTGCCCTTCTTCCCGAACTCATCACGCCCTTCATAGGCGACACTTAGAGCAATAATCGTTCACCAACCGTGAAATCTACATTTCAAACCTTACGATTGGCATAAGTCTTCTGCCTGGACTGAGCTGAACGCAGTCTCTCCTGAATAGTCTTGACCTTATCCAAGGCCTCGTGAACTAAGTCTGTACCCAACAACCGAGCCTCTCCCGGTTCAAACCATCCAACTGGAGATCGACATCGCCTACCATACAACGCCTCATACGGGGCCATCTGGATGTTATACTAGTAGCTGTTGTTGTAGGTGAACTCTGCTAATGGCAGAAACTGGTCCCACGAGCCTCTGAAATCAATAACACATGCTCGAAGCATGTGCTCTAGAATCTGAATAGTCCTCTCGGACTGGCCATCCGTCTGAGGATGAAATGATGTACTCAGCTGAACCTGGGTGCCTAACTCCTGCTGGACTGCTCTCCAGAACTGCGAGGTAAACTGCGTACCCTGATCAGAGATAATAGATACTGGCACGCCATGAAGACGAACAATCTCCCTAATGTAAATCTCCGCTAACCTCTCTGACGAGTAGGAGACAGATACTGGAATAAAATGAGCTGACTTGGTCGGCCTATCAACAATCACCCAAATAGCATCAAATTTCCTCCGAGTCAAAGGAAGTCCAATAATGAAGTCCATAGTGATCCGCTCCCATTTCCACTCGGGAATTTCAATCCTCTGGAATACACCACCAGGTCGCTGGTGCTCATATTTCACCTGCTGACAATTTAGGCACCGAGCGACATACGCAACGATATCTTTCTTCATTCTGCGCCACCAATAGTGCTGCCATAAGTCCTGGTACATCTTTGCGGTGCCTGGGTGAATTGAATACCGCGAACTGTGGGCCTCCGCTAATATCAACTCTCGAATCCCTTCGACATTGGGCACACAAACTCGACCCTGCAATCTCAATACCCCATCATCATCTAGATTTACTTTTGTGGCACTTCCCCGCTGTACTGTATCTCTCAAATCACGCAAATGAGGATCATCAAATTGCCTCTCACGGATACACTCTAATAGAGAAGAACGAGCGACCGTGCAGGCTAACACCCTGCTAGGCTTAGAAAGGTCTAATCTCACGAACCGGTTGGCTAAGGCCTGGACATCTAGAGCAAATGGTCTCTGACTGACCGGAATGTATGCAAGACTACCCATGCTGGCATACTTTCTACTCAAAGCATCGGCCACCACATTGGCCTTACCGGGTGATATAAGATAGTAACATCATAGTCTTTTAGCAACTCTAACCATCTCCGCTGTCGTAGATTCAACTCCTTCTGCTTGAACAAGTACTGCAGGCTTTTGTGATCAGTGTATACCTCACACGTCACACCATATAGATAATGCCTCCAGATCTTCAAGGCATGCACCACTGCTGCTAACTCAAGATCATGAACTGGATAATTCTTCTCATGTATTTTTAGCTGTCTCGAAGCATAAGCGATAACCTTACCATCCTGCATCAATACCGCTCCAATCCCTGTACGAGATGCGTCACAATACACTGTATAAGGCCCTGCGCCCGTAGGTAGTATCAACACTGGTGCGGTGGTCAAGGCTGTCTTGAGCTTTTGAAAGCTCGCCTCACACTCCTCTGACCACTGGAACTGGACACCCTTCTGGGTCAACCTGGTCATCGGGGCTGCAATTGAAGAAAACCCCTCTACAAATTGACGGTAGTAACCTGCTAATCCCAAGAAACTCAGGATCTCAGCCACTGAAGTTGGTCGAGGCCAATTTTGAACTGCCTCAATCTTCCTTGGGTCTACCTGAATACCTTCCACTGATACAATGTGACCCAGAAATGCTATCGAACTCAACCAGAACTCACATTTCGAAAATTTGGCATATAGCTGGTTATCTTTCAGAGTCTGAAGAACCACTCTGAGGTGCTGCTCGTGCTCTTCCTGGCTGCGGGAGTATACCAGGATGTCATCTATAAAGACTATCACGAACGGATCTAAGTAAGGCCTGAATACCCGATTCATCAACTCCATGAATGCTGCTGGGGCATTGGTCAACCCGAAGGACATGACCAAGAACTCATAATGCCCATATCTAGTACGAAAGGCTGTCTTAGGAATGTCAGCCGCCCTGATCTTCAGTTGATGGTAGCGTGACCTCAAGTCTATCTTTGAGAATACCCTCGCTCCCTGGAGCTGGTCAAACAAATCATCAATCCTCGGCAGTGGATACTTATTCTTTATTGTCACTTTGTTCAATTGCCGGTAATCGATACACATCCGCATCGAGCCATCTTTCTTCTTTACAAATAATACAGGTGCTCCCCAGAGGGAAACACTGGGCCTGATAAAGCCTTTTTCAAGAAGGTCTTGCAACTGATCTTTCAACTCTTTTAACTCCGGCGGGGCCATAGGATAGGGTGGAATACAGATGGGCTGAGTGCCCGGTGCTAGATCAATACAGAAATCAATATCCCTGTCGGGTGGCATGCCCGGCAGGTCTGAAAGAAAAACCTCAGGAAACTCCCGTACAATAGGGACTGATTCAATAGAAGGAACTTCTGCGCTGGAATCACGAACATAAGCCGGATAAGCTAGACACCCCTTCTCGACCATGCGTCGAGCCTTAACATAGGAAATAACAGTGCGAACGGAGTGGCTTGAGGTACCTTTCCACTCTAGTTGGGGTGATTCTGGCAAGGCCAAGGTCACAGTCTTAGCATGACAATCTAGAATAGCATGGTATGGGGACAACCAGTCCATCCCCAATATGACATCAAAATCCACCATGTCCAAAAGCAACAGATCAACACGGGTCTCAAGACCCCCAAATATAACTACACACGAACGATGCACCCGGTCGACTACAATGGAGTCACCCACCGGTGTAGACACATAAACTGGAATATCCAGAGCATAGCTGGGCATGGCCAAATACGGTGCAAAGTAGGAAGACACATATGAATATGTAGATCCGGGGTCAAATAATGCTGAAGCACCTGCGCCACGCACGAGAATGGTACACTGTAATCACGACGTACGATGCCTCTACCTGCGGTGCCTGGCTGGCAAAGCATAACACCGGGGCTGGGCCCTACCTTCTTGAACTGCATTTCTAGGATGATCAACCATTGGCTGTCCTCTGCCTGTGCCGGTCTGAGATCCACTTCTACGGTCCCTACCTCCACCTCTATGATCCCTACCTCTGCCTCTAGCTGGCCAGGCAAGCTATGGATCACTTGTTGCCTGTAACTTGGGGCGAGGACCCTGCTGCTAAGAGCTGCCCGATGTTTGAGGGAAAAACCAGACAATGTGACCGGGGTCACCATAACCATAACAAGATCTCGGCTGCTGCGACTGCTGACCCTGTCAGCCAGAATGTCCTCTTTTGAAGCTCTGAAGTGGGGTGCACTGATAGGCTACTCATCTGAGTAATGCTGCTGAGAACCACCGCTCCCAGAAGTACCATGAGAAACCTGAAGCACAGACTGAAAGGGCCTCAGTGCCTGATCCTTATTGTAGGAATCCCTACCTCCAGATGAGGTACCACTGAATCTGCCAGAATGACGAGGCCTCTTGTCCGACATATAACCACCTCCCCGTGTGAGGGCCATCTCAACTCTGCGGGCCGCATTGGCCACCTCCTGAAAGGAAATATCACTACTAACTCCTATGGACATCTGAAGACGGATCGGCTGAATCAATCCATCAATGAATCTCCGGACCCTCTCCCACTCTGTAATGAGTATCACAACTGCATAGCATGCCAAATCCACAAATCTTGTCTCATACTGAGTAACGGTCATGGAGCCCTGCTGGAGGCGCACAAACTTCCTACGAAGTGTCTCCCGCTGAGTGACAGGAAGAAACTTCTCCAAGAACAACTCTGCGAATTGATCCCATGTCAAAGCTGGGGACCCTGCTGGTCTAGATAGGCAGAAATCTCTCCACCAAGTCTTGGCAGATCCTGCAAGCTTGAAGGTGTAAAAATCGGCCCCGTTGTTCTCTACTATACCCATAGTCCTAAGAATCTTATGACAACTGAATAGAAAATCCTGGGGATCCTCCGATGAAGCACCGCTGAAGGTGGTGGTAAAAATACTGGAGAACCGATCAAGTATCCACAAAGCATCCAAAGACATGGCTGCTCCATCTCCGGCCTGACCTGTAATACCTGTCTGAGCTGTCACGGTGGGCTGAACCACTGGGACCTGAGTCTGGGGAGCTACCTGCTCCAGAGTACACATAGCAGGAGTCTGAACCCCCTCCAGCCTGAGAAGTGGTTGGTGCTACTGGCAGCAAACCCACTCTAGTGACAACGCTGTCCCTAAATCCCGCTATCCTGACCAGAGCCTCCCGAAGATCCGGGGTAAATAAAGCCTCTCACGGGACCTGAGCTGGGCCCACTAGAGCTGCTGGGACTGGAACCTCCTCGCCAGTCTCAATATGAGGCTCCACTTCTAGAATAGCTGCCGGGGGTTGAGCTCTGCCCCTACCACGGCCTGCGATACGGCCTCGGCCCCTGCCCCTCACGGGAGCTGCATGGGGCTCAGGCTGCTGGTCAGGAGCTTTGTTTTGCGTGTCCTTACCATCTGCGAAAGGACAGAATAGAAATTCAATCAGTATTTGAGGAACAAGTCGCACGACAAGAAAGAACAAATGAGAGACTCTTTCCTAACTCGATAGACTCTGGAGGACAAGTACAGACGTCTCCGTACCTACCTCTCAAACTCTACTAAGCTTGTTCGTGAGTGGTGAGACCTATGTAACCTAGGGCTCTGATACCAACTGTCACGACTCGGATTTTCCCCCTACATCGGGATCGTGATGGCGCTACTCGTGGTAGCTAGGCAAGCCACTTTATTCACACTATCCTGTTTTTAGCAACAATTCTTATTCTATTTATCAACAAAACCATAACCTTAATTAAACAAGTGCGGAAGACTTTATCCAAATAGAAATAAGCAGTACCAAGGTAAGACAATACCGAAATCCTCTACCCAAGATGTGGAGTCACCAACTCACGAAACTACTACTGAATACTACACATAAAAGTCTGAAAGAAATATAACATAATCTGTTTGTCTCGGAAAAAAGAGACTACAGCTAGTAACATAAGTAAAGGGAGAGACGCCGGGCCTGCGGACGTCTACAAGCTACCTCGGTCTCAAATATGATCAATTCCCACGCAAACGATTTACTGCTACTGCTCCTAATCGAAACCTGGACATGTGCAAAAACGCACAGAAGTGTAGTATCAGCGCAACCGACCCCATGTGCTGGTAAGTGCCTGGCCTATCCCGGCGAAGTAGTGACAAGCCTAGGACCAGACACCCATATAAACCTGTACATTTCCATATATATGTATACCACAAAGTAACGAGAAATAACCAAGTAATAACACAATAAGGAATATCTCAAATGAACTCAACAATTAACAACAGTTAATGAGTCCACAAGGGAAAACAAGGTATAATGGAAAAACAAGTAATATCAAGTCAAGGAATAGCAAGTAGTTGCACGGCATCACCCTTTGTTTCCTCACCAAATAAGCAAATAAAGTGCACGGCATCACCCTTCGTGCTTTTACTCACATCCTCACATCCATGGTACGGCATGATCCTACTTACATGGTTCAATAACAAGGCACGGCATGATCCTTCGTGCATAATCAATAAAACATGGCACGGCATTAACCTTCGTGCAAAAATCAATATCAAGGCATGGCATTAACCTTCGTGCATAATCAATAAAACAAAGCACGGCATCACCCTTCGTGCATTATCATTCTTCCTCACCCAAATAACAATCACAGTTAGGGGCAAAGAATGAAACAGTAAATCATGAACCGTCCCGGCAAGGGCAATCAATATCTCACTTCACAACAAGTCCTGTCAAGGGAGAACAATAACAATTCTACAACCCGGCAAGGGTTCAACAATTTATCTTCAAATATGTCTCACAACAAGTATTAACAATGACTCACGGTCATGCTAGACGCCAGTATATGGATGCTCGTCACCACAGCCCATACACCACAATCGATCACATAACACATAGCACATAATCCTATTCCCTCAAGCTAGGATAGAACAAACACTTACCTCGAATGTTTACGAACAATTCAATCCGTGGCAATGTCTTTTCCGTTCAAATTTGGCTCCAATCCAATCGTACCTATACACAATTGATTTAATATCATCAATACTACTCAACAAACTAATTCATAATGCCAATTACAACTTTTACAACATTCTGCCCGGAATAGTGAATTTCGACCCCGGGCCCACATGGTCGGAACTCGGGGTTCAGACCAAAATCCGGTTACCCATCCCCCCACGAGTTCAAGTATATGATTTGTTTCAAAATCAGACCTCAATTCGAGGTCCAATTTCCCAATTCATGAAAAACCCTATATTCTAGCAAAAACAAGAAATTCTACCATGAAAACCTTTGATTTCTATTGAAAAACATGTTTAATGTTGTTAGGAATTGAAAGAATTAAGTAAAAAGTGACTTACAATTGCTTTGAAGAAGAGGGAGTTCGTGAAAAATCGCCAATGGGTGTTTTTGGGTTGTGAAATGTGAAAAATGAAGCTGGAAATCGGGATTTACAGGTCTCTGTGTTCGCATTTGCGAACATGGGTTCGCAATTGCGAACCCCGACCAATTTCCGGAGTTTGAAAAATAAGCTAAGGATGGAAAGTTCGCATTTGCGAACTTTTATTCGCATTTGCGAAGCCAAGGCAAATGCTGGGAGGTTCGCATTTGCGACATAATGTTCGCATTTGCGAACAAGGCTAGCTTCAAAGGACCTTCGTATTTGCAAAGAATGCTTCGCATTTGTATAGCATAGCTTAACACTGGAGGCCTCGCATTTGCGAGGTTGGGTTCGCATTTGCGAACCCAAACAGTCCTGGGCGCCCTTCGCATTTGGTATCAAGGGTTCGCATTTGCGAACCCTGCCTTGATCTGTCATCTTCGCAATTGCGAGAAATGCTTCGCAATTGCGAGAAATGCTTCGCAAATGCGAAGCCAACAGCTGGGTGAAAAACCAGCAGTGCAAAAATTCAGAAATTGATCCAACGGCCTATCAAATCATTACCCGAGCCCCCCCCCCTCGGGCTCCAAACCACACATGTGCACAAACATCAGAAACTCATTACAAACTTGTTCGTGTGATCACATCGCCAATATCACATCGTTTTCATCAAATCAAGCCTCAAATTCATGATTTTCATACTTTTGGTTTTCAAAACATTCAAACTTGGAACTCAAGGTCCAAAACATATCAAAAGACATCCGAATGTCACCAAACTTTGCAGAAAGCACATATATAATATTTAAGACTTGTACCGGGTGTCGGAACCAAAATACGAGCCCGATACCAAGGTCAATTAATTTATTTTCCTTTAATAATTACATCAAAAACAATTTCAGAGAAAAATTCATAACTTGGGCTCTAGGCCTCAGAATTCGACTCCGCACGCATGTCCAAGTCCC
The DNA here is from genome assembly GCA_032618575.1 of Nicotiana noctiflora. Taxonomy (NCBI): domain Eukaryota; kingdom Viridiplantae; phylum Streptophyta; class Magnoliopsida; order Solanales; family Solanaceae; genus Nicotiana; species Nicotiana noctiflora. Next base: position 42,315 of record JASVEL010011605.1, on the reverse strand, counting down.
ATATTTTCCTACGGACCTTTCGGGACCATCCAATCTCGGGTCCGGGTTCGTTTGCAAAAAATGTTGACCGAAGTCAACCATATCAATATTAATATCAAATTTCTTCAAATTTCTCACATTTTCATATATTTCAACATAAAAACTTTCCGGCCACATGCCCGGATCGTGCACGTAAATTGAAGCAACATAGAATGAGGTTTTCAAGGTCTCAAAAGCTTGAAATGATTAATAAAATAAGTGATGACCCCTTTGGGTCGTCACATTAGGGTGATGCCGTGCACTTTATTTGCTATTTCATTGACTTGACATTACTTGTTTCTCATTATACTTGTTTTCCTTGTTGATTTAATAACTGTTATTAACTGTTTAATTTCTGCTGAGATATTCCTTGTTGAATTGTTACTTGATTATTTCTCGTTATCTTGTGGTGTACATATATATATAAAGACTGCACATGTTTATGATTGTTATCTGGGTGAGGATGAGTGATAATGCACGAAGGATGATGCCGTGCCTTGATTTATTGTTTATGCACGAAGGTTAATGTCGTGCCTTGTTATTGTTTATGCACGAAGGTTAATGTCGTGCCTTGTTATTGATTATGCACGAAGGTTAATGCCGTGCCATGTTATTGATTATGCACGAAGGATCATGACGTGCCTTGTTATTAAACCGTGTACAAAGGATCATGTCGTACCATGGATGTGAGGATGAGAGTAAAAGCACGAAGGGTGATGCCGTGCACTTTATTTGCTATTTGGTGAGGATGAGAGTAAAACCACGAAGGGTGATGCCGTGCACTTTATTTGCTATTTCATTGACTTGACATTACTTGTTTCTCATTATACTTGTTTTCCTTGTTGATTTAATAACTGTTGTTAACTGTTGAATTTTTGCTGAGATATTCCTTGTTGAATTGTTACTTGATTATTTCTCGTTATCTCGTGGTGTACATATATATATAAAGACTGCACAGGTTTATGTGGGTGTCTGGTCCTAGGCTTGTCACTACTTCGCCGGGATAGGCCAGGCACTTACCAGCACATGGGGTCAATTGTGCTCATACTGCACTTCTGTGCGTTTTTGCACAGGTCCAGGTTTCGATCAGGAGCAGCAGCAGTAGATCTTTTGCGTGAGAATTGATCACATTTGAGACCGAGGTAGCTTGCAGGCGTCCGCAGGTCTCTTCTTTTACTTATGTTATTAGTTGTAGTCTTTTTGTTCCGAGACAAACAGATTATGTTATATTTCTTTCAGACATTTATGTGTAGTATTCATGTAGTAGTTCGTGAGTTGGTGACTCCACGTCTTGGGTAGAGGATTTTCAGTATGGTTTTACCTTGAAACTGTTTATTTCTATTTCGATAAAGTCTTCCGCACTTATTTAATTAAGGTTATGTATTTGTTGATAAATTGAGTATGAAATATTGCTAAAGACAGGATAGTATGAATACAGTGGCTTGCCTAGCTACCATGAGTAGGCACCATCACGATCCCGATGTTGGGGGAAAAATCCGGGTCGTGACATAAAGTGCGCAATAAGGGCAAACACCCTGAATCAAAGCAAGTTTTTCAAATGTGTCTAAATACCTACTCTTCTTTCTTGCTAGTTCCTCCAACTTTGATTTTATAAAAAAGGAAATAGCACCGTTATGAAGTATTATCAACATAAAAACAATTAGTGAAAAGGCTTAGAAATACTTACTCGGCGTTATATTTGGAAGAAAGGCATAAGTTATACTTGGAAGCAAGACATTTGTATTTGTTGTCATACTTTGGCAATAATTATGGGCCACTTCAATTCAACATGGATCATAATAGCTTTGTCCAACTACAATGAACTTACTTTTGTTAGATTTCTTTTCGAGCTCAAAATTTAGAAGTAAAACCACACCCTAATTATGTTTCACACTTAGTACAGTTTAAGTCGAACCAACTATCCTGAACGAAAACACTATCTGCGGTCTATATTTTGTCCAGAAAAAATAATAGTTAGGTCCCTTTCATTGACAATAAGAGAGTGTGAATATTAAATGCAACGGGGACAACAGTACATAGACAATGCTCTTAGAGGACAAACAACAATTGATAAGGATATTACAAAAAAATATATCCCTCTGCATTTGTAAACTACTTCCACAAATTTTATATATATCATAGTTAACTTCTTACTTTTAAACATAATGGTGATTCTCATCAGAGACCAGTTAATCTTCTCGTAAGAGAAATATTTAACCTTTCTAAATGTAATTAAATAATTCTTTATTGGTTATAGTAGAAATGCAACCTTTATATGCATTTCGTTTTCCCTTTTTAAAGTCTAGTATCATTTTGTTTGGGATGTATCTCAGTAAGTTTGCTCTCCATCCAATTTTTAGCTTAGTATTAAATCTCATGGATACTAAGTTCAAGATACTTATGGGAATCTCATTTTTTTGCATGATTGTAATTGGAGCTCTTCAATAGCGTAGAGGAGGCTTAACACTACTTTAAGTTTGATTTCACCATTGATTACACCAAACATATTGCAAAAATTCATTACATCAAATCATTGGATTCTCAAGAAAATATCATAAACTAATTTTCTCAAATTTTCTTGATCCATAGTTTTCTTTTGTTGATTATCCACCCAATCTACCAGCAATAAAATTAAAGCAAATGGTAAAGATTTATCAAGAAATGACCAACTATTGTACCAACAAATCAGAAAAATAAACTAGTAAAGTAAACGAGACAGAGCTACAATACACAAAAATAAAAGTGAACTAAATAAAAATATATATAAATTAAAGAAATTACCAACTTCTATATCATCAAATAAATGTGTAGCAACCCCAGTAATTCAAGAATCATATACCGTCAAATAATTCACTGCATGTATGGCGAACTAAAATACACGATACCTATCACATAAACAATGAATTTTTTTAATAGTTCCTTATCGTTGACCAATTAGGCTTTGGATGGCGAGAAACTTGAAACCTGGCGTTAGATAAATAGATTTCATACAACTTGTTAGTAAAAGTGAATTGTACCTTAGATATTAAAACTGTCGAAGATGACATTCGAGGACGCAGCGGAATTAGAAAAAGAGAGTGAGGCTGACTTGCTCTTTGGTTATTTTGATTGTAGGCAAAGGGTTTTCTGAATGAAAGAATAAGATTCTCGTTTTGGCCCAAAAATTTGGCGGGAACTAGTTCGGAGGCAAAACTTATTCCAAAATCATGTTTCCCCCTTATTTTCAAAAGATAAACTAGTTAATTAAATATATCTTATTAATAGCTATAAATTGTAATCCAGTGTATTATGGAGTATAAAATTATATAGTTATCCAATTAAAATAATACCCTATTAACAAATTAGATATAATTATGTAATAATTAAAATTTTAATTGGAACCTACAAAAGATAATTATATAATATACTTTATAATTTAGATAAACTTGTTATATGCTTATATATCAACTAGAATATAAAATTTAATAATTATTAGTTTGACTAGACATTTAATAATATTTATAATAAATATTGAGTTTTAAATTATGATTATTTTAAACATAGTCGATAATTCTCATGTACATAGCTCCTAGCAGAGTGATTTGGTAATCTAAGCTCGACACGCATAACGAGCTGAGCCGGCTCGATAGAATTGACTGTATTTTAACTCGGTTCAATTATAGGCCAAATATCTGGTCGACTCGACTATGATAAACATGTGAAATGATGTGAAATTCGAGATTTCGTACTATCATGACAAGATTTAGAGTCATTACTTATCTCAAACCGATTAATGGCAATATTTATAATCATTACAATAAAAAAACTGTTTTACGGTCATTAATATATATGAATCTATTTTGCATTCATTGCGTACCTATTGAAAAAGTCATTTTTCAAAGGGGATTTAAGCTGAGCTATGATATTTTTAAAGATTTCACAGATTCACTACTTTTCTCAAAGGGTTGTACATTGCTTCTATACAATATGGTGGTTTGCTTTAAGTGATTTCTTACTGCCCATTTGTTATTTACCTTTACTACTGACTGAGTTGGAGTACTCACTAACTCCGTGCACCTCGTATGCAGATGTAGGAATTTATTCAGTCGATAATGGGTTTTGAGCTGATCGGAGGAATAGTTTTCAAAGTTTAGCGAGGTGACCGCCAGTGTTCGCAGCACCACTTTTCTCCCTTTTGGTTTATTGTATATTCTAGACACTTTAGTTGTGTTTATACTTCAATAGATGCTCGTGACTTGTGACACCCCGATATCGGGTTGTGTTTGGGTTGTATTCCGCACTTTATAAAGAAATCTTTTGCTTAAATTGTGGTTATTTAGTCATACTAAAACTATTTATTAATATCGACTATTCTAAAAGGGCAAAATGGGTTAGTCGACTGGCCATGTCTTCACGAGAGGCACCATCAATGACCGGATCGGGGTTTGGATCGTGAAACATAACCTCTTCACTTCTCTCCTATGATGACACGGCCCGTCGTCACGGGAATTACCACTCTGTTATGTTTTAATTATATGTTTTATGCTTTTATATCAGTGTTAGAGTCTATCGGGTGAGTTAGGAGTGAATTGGATTGAAAATGAGGCATATAGCCTTTTTGAAGGAAACTTAAAATATGGAAAGTCAACCTGGAGTCGACTATTTAGTTAGAGGGCTCGGAATCAGATTCTGATGATTTGATTAGTTCTGGGAGGTGATTTATGACTTAGATGAGCGATCGAAATCAAATTTGGAGGTCCGGTGTAGAAATAGGCTTGAATTGGCTAAGATTGAATTTTGGTGAAATCCGAACGGTAGGTGAGATTTTGATCTGGGGGTCGGAATGGAATTCCAACAATTTTTGTAGCTTCGTCATGTGATTTTGGATATGTACGCAAATTTTCAGATCATTCGGACGTCGTTTGGTCGGGTTTTTGATCGAATGTGCAATTCGGAAAGTTTTAAGGAATTTAGGCTTGAATTCGATGTGAATTTTGGGTTTTGATGTTGTTCGACGTGTTTTGAGGATTGGAACAAGTTCGAATAAGGTATTTGGATGTGTTGGTGTGTTTGGATGAGGTCCCGGGGGCCTCGGGGTGTTTTCGGATGGTCAAACGGGAGAAATCATGGAAATTGCAGGTTTTAAATTCTGGTTCTGTTGTTTTCACTCCTGCGGAAACAAGGGCGCAGAAACGAGTCCGCAGGAGCAGACTGTGGTGCGTAGAAGCACTTGGCTTTGCAGAAACGGAATCATGTCCGCTGAGGCGGCGTCGCTGGTGCGAGGATTAGACCGCAGAAGCGGTCAAGAGGCGAGATGGGGGAGTCCGCAGAAGCGGATAGTGGATCGCCTAGGCGAGTCCGCAAGAGCGGACTCTTGTGCGCAGAAGCGGGGGATTCAGCAGGAGCGGTTATGTTTTCGTGGAAGCGGATATGCGGAAGCGGTCCTATGTTCGCAGAAGCAGAATTGGCCGCCTAGACCTGGAATGGCAGAAGCGACCAGTTGGTCGCGGATACGGGCTCGCAGGAGCGGAATTTTGTCCGCGAAAGCAGAAATCGCAGAAAGATTAGAAGTATTAGGAGTTAGAAAATTTCAGAAACATTTCAAACATTTGGGTCTTGCCTTAAGAGGCGATTTGGGCAATTTCGAAGAGAAATTCAAGGGAATTCATCAGGTAATCAACTATGGACTTAAATTATGAATAGTATTGATAATATTATGCAATTATCTCATGAAAATGGAGACATTTGGGGTATTTTATGGAGGTTTTAGCCCTAGTCTTGAACTTTAGAAAAACAAGGATTTGAATGGCAAATGGAGTCCGAATTTGGGAAATTTTATATGCCTAGACTCGTATTGAGACGAGGGTTCCAAATATGTGACTTTCGTAATTTTTCGAGAAGCGTACCGAAAGTTGGGTTTTGACAACTTTTGGAATCTTGATGTAAATTGAGTTGTTTTGACTGGGTATCATTCCATTGGCCTAATTTGATGTGGTTCTACCATATTTGATCAGACTCTACACGTGCGGAGCTTGATTCTCGGGGCAAGGGTGTGACGACCCGGCCCGTCGTCACGAGAATTACCACCCCGTTATGTTGTAAACACATGTTTTATGATTTTATATAAGTGTTAGAGTCTATCGGGTGAGTTAGGAGTGAATTGGATTGAAAATGAGGCATATAGCCTTCTTGAAGGAAACTTGAATAAGGAAAGTCAACCCGGAGTTGACTATTTGGTTAGAGGGCTCGGAATCGGATTTTGATGATTCGGTTAGTTCCGGGAGGTGGTTTGTGACTTAGGGGAGCGATCGGAATTGAATTTGGAGGCCCGGTATAGAAATAGGCTTGAATTGGCTAAGGTTGAATTTTGGCGAAATCCGAACGGTAGGTGAGATTTTGATCCGGAGGTCGGAATGGAATTCCGACAGTTGCAGTAGCTCCGTTAGGTGATTTTGGATGTGCCTGCAAAATTTCAGGTCATTCGGACGTCGTTTGGTCGAATTTTGATGGAATGTGCAATTCGGAAGTTTTGAAGGAATTTAGGCTTGAATCCGTGTGTAATTGGTGATTTTAATGTTTAGGATGCTGTTTTTATGATTGGAACAAGTTCGTATCGTGTTTTGGGGTATGTTGGTGGTTTTCGTTGGGGTCCTGGGGGCCTCGGGGTGTTTTTGGATGGCTAAACGAGAGAAAATGTGGAAAATTACAGGTTTTGACTCTGGTTCTGTTGTTTTCGCTCCTGCGGAAATGGGGGCGCAGGAGCGGACGAGGGGGCGCAGGAGCGCTTGGCATTGCAGAAGCGGAATCTTTTCCGCTGAAGCGGCGTCGCTGGTGCGAGTGGGTGACCGCAGAAGCGGACTTGATGAGTAAGGGGAAAGTCCGCAGAAGCGGATTCTTGACCGCATAGGCGAGTCCGCAGGAGTGGACTCTTGATCGCAGAGGCGGAAAGGACCGCAGGGGCGGAAGAATTTCCGCAGAAGCGGACCCGCAGGAGCGGTCCTTGTATCGCAGGAGCGGAAATGGCCAACTACGCCTGGGTTCACAGAAGCGACCAATTGGTCGCAGAAGCGGCTCCGCAGGGGCGGAAAATGGTCCGCAGAAGCGAAAATTGCAGTGAGTTAATTGTATCAGAAGTTAGAAAATTTCAGAAACATTTCACATATTTGGGTCTCGGCTTTAGAGGCGATTTGGGCGATTTTGAAGAGAAACTCAAGGGAAATCATCAGGTAATCAACTATGGACTTAAACTATGATTAGTATTGGTAATATTATGCAATTATATCATGAAATGGAGGAATTTGGGGTAATTTATGGAGGATTTAGCCCTAGGCTTGAACTTTAGAAAATCAAGGTTTTGAATGGACAAATGGAGTCCGAATTTGGTAAAATTGATATGCTTAGACTCGTATTGAGATGAGGATTCCGAATATGTGACTTTTGCAATTTTTCGACAAGCGTACCGAAAGTCGGGTTTTGACAACTTTGGGAATTTTGATGTAAATTGAGTTGTATTGATTGGGTGTCGTCCCATTGGCCTAATTTGTTGTATTTCTACTGTATTTGATCAGATTCTATGCGTGCGAAGCTTGATTCTCGTGGCAAGGGCATTACGGAGTAGTCGTCGCGCCGTATTGAGGTGAGTAATAGATGTGGGTGATGACCAAGCGGGTTCGAAACCCGGGTATACCACTTTGTGACGCTGTATAGCAGCGAGACACGCACTCTCATGTGAGTGCGGGGTCGATTGTGATTGGGGACTATGGCTTAGTCCGACTTGCTGATATTGTGTTATGATATTAGGCTATTCGTGAGCCGTCGAACCTCCTTCCCGGATGGTTGCATATTATACTGTGATATTGGCTACTCTTGAGCCGTTGAACCCCCTTCTTGGGTGGTTGAGTACACTTGTGGGCCGCGAGCCAGTTATTGGATCCCGCGAGGATCGTTATCATTGTCTTATCATATTGACATGCTAGTTACTACCGGTCCGTAGCTATTTCTGTTATCATGCTATTTCCAATCTCTGGAACTTGGTATTACTGTTTTCCAACTGAAAAATGATAAAAAGGTGTTCAAAACTACTTTTGAGCCGCGAGGCTGTATTTGCATATTGGCTGACTGGTAGTGGATCGGGCTGCGCGCCGCTGCAGTATATATGTTGGATCGGACTGCACGCCGCAGTGATATTGTGCTTGGGCTGTAGGAGCCCTTCCGGAGTCTGAACCCCCACGGTGAGCACGGGTACCCAAATTGGATTGGGCTACACGCCGTAGCGGTCATATCATACATTGCATTGCATTTTAGCTACATATGCTAGTTGTTATACCGTTTTGCTGGTACTTATTGGTACAGGTACAGTTGATATTGATTCTGTGACAGGGTATTCGATTACAGCTTTACATAGTGCTTTATTGCGGATTTCTTATCTGCGCTGTCTTACACTTGTTTATTACCACTGAGTCTGGCAGTACTCATTTTACTCCATGCACCTTGTGTGCAGATCCAGGTACCTCTCAGCAGTGATCCAGTAGCTGTGCGAGGCGACATTTGTGGATATTCGAGGTAGGTGCAGAGTCCGCAGGACCCGATATTCCTTCTTACTGTCTCTTGATTTTGAATTGACTTTTCTTTCCGCACTTGGTATCTTGTAAACCTTTATACACTCATGTTCAGTAGAGGCTCATGACTCTTGACCCTTGGTCTATGGGAGTTGATGTATTATGGGACTTGGTTCCCCGTTTTCGTTATATGTATCATTGTTGCTTCGTGAATTAATATGCTTAAATGGGTTAAAGAGAGCTTACTAGCTCCGTTGTTAATATTGATTGGTCGGGGTGGCTTAGCAATGTGTTTGGCGCCATCACGGCCGGATTCGAGGGTCGTGACAAGTTGGTATCGAGCCTAGGTTTACTAGGCCTCATGAGTCTTGAGCCGGTTAGTAGAGTGCTTGTGGATCGGTACGGGGACGCCTTGACTTATCCTCGGGAGGGCTGCGAACGCTTTAGGAAAACTTCACTTTTCTTGAACTGCGTCGTGCGATCTTGTTGTTTTGAGGACGAACTTCTATATCCTATTCTCTCGCGAGATGGCGAGAACGCGAGCATCGGGACGAGGTGGACGACCTCCGTTGCCACTGTTAGAGGCCGTGGGCACGGTCGTGCTAGAGGTAGAGGTAAGGCGGCTGAGGCAGTGCCAGCCGCTTATTGTACCGATTCGGGAGCGGCCCCGAGTGGTTGATGCTCCGGCGGCCCGATTCGGGGCCGGACTATGTCTATTGCTATTCACGGTCGTCGGGGAGACTGCTTGCTCGGATATTATCGGTGTGTTCCGGTTTGGCTTAGGTAGTTTCGGCTACCGCTACGCAGCGACATCTCGGTCGGGGGGTGGTCGGCGGACCCTGCCGGCTCGCACGCCTGACCCGGTTGTTCGGGGACTTCGGACGCCGGAGGCGGTCCCCGCTCGAGTGGTTGCCTGGGTTATTTCTCCGGCTACACCGGCTCCGGCTCCGAGCATATGGTTCGAGTTATGCCGACGACGAGCAACGTCGTCTCGAGAGATTTGGTAGACTTCGGCCACCCCGTTTCGGTGGCGTTGAGGGCGAGGATGCCCGGGGGTTTCTTGGACAAGTGTCGGAGGATGTTGCGGACGGGCTGGTATTCTTGAGTCCGGCGGAGTTTCATTTACTACCTTTCAGTTCACTGGTCCCGCGTTTGATTGGTGGGAAGAGTTTGAGAGGCGTAGGCCTGCAGGAGCAGCACCTCTCACATGGCAGCAGTTCTCTACTCTCTTTCTAGAGAAATATGTACCTCGGTCTCGTCGCGAGGAGCTACGTCGCCGGTTCGAGTGGTTGATTCAGGGCGACATGTCTGTGACCCAGTATGAGCTCAGATTCACACAATTGGGTAGGCATGCCACATGGATGATCCCTAATGATAGGCAGACTTCAAAGCTCCAAATCACTTAAATTCATTCCATAACATCCATATAGCTCGAAATCACACCTTCCCGGCTACTTTCAACATAAGTTCTTGACTTGTACCACATTTTGGCCGTTTTCACCATCTTTTGACTCCAAAACTTGCTCTTTTAGTCTTCATTAGCTCAAGTGTACCTATAACACACTAAGAACACTAATAAAAGCATTTTGTCATCATAAACAATATCAAAACAACAATAAAGCGTGATTATTTAGGGCATTAATATAGTCAAATTCACCTATTATCATCAGCCCAGGGTTCTTCTACGACGAGGGGTTCCTTTCAGTTCCCTTCTCCAGCACCAGGTCCTTGTTATGAGTGTGGTGAGTTTGGCCACATGAGGAGGCAGTGCCCTCGGCTCCGTAGGGACATGTCTCAGTAGAGGGATCAGCCCTCCTCATCAGCCCCATCTCAGGTTAGTAGAGGTGGAGGTCAGTTTTCTCGTGGTCACCCCAGAGGCGAGGAGAGATCCGGTGGAGGCCAGACACGATTCTATGCACTCTCTGACAGGCGTGATGCAGTTGCCTCCGATGCAGTGATTACAGGTATTATTTCTGTCTGTTACAGGGATGCCTCTATTCTATTTGATCCGGGGTCCACATATTCATACGTGTCCTCTTATTTTGCACATCATTTGGGTGCGACTCGTAGTAGTCTTGATTTACCTGTTCATATATCCTCCCTCGTGGGTGATACGATTGTTGTGGATCATGTCTATAGATCTTGTGTTATTTCTATTGGGGGTCTGGAGACCCAGGCAGATTTGTTATTGTTGGGTATGGTGGACTTTGATGTTATATTGGGTATCGACTGGTTGTCTCCGTACCATGCTATGTTGGACTGTCATGCTAAGACAGTTGCGTTGGCCATTCCTGGTATTTCTCAGATCGAGTGGCGGGGTTCGACCAATTTCGTCCCTAGCCGTGTTATTTCGTTCTTAAAAGCTCAGAAGATGGTCGAAAAAGGGTGTTTATCATACTTGGCTTTTGTGAGAGATGTGGGAGTTGAGTCTCCTAGCATTGTTTTTGTACCTGTTGTGAGGGACTTCCCAGATGTATTCCCCTCAGACCTGCCGGGCATGCCGCCGGACAGGGATATTGATTTTGGCATTGACTTGGTGCCGGGCACTCAGCTCATATCCGTTCCTCCTTATCGGATGGAACCAGCTGAGTTGAAAGAACTGAAAGAGCAGCTTCAGGAGCTTCTGGATAAGGGTTTCATCCGCCCTAGTGTGTTCCCGTGGGGTGCGCCGGTATTATTTGTTAAAAAGAAAGATGGTTCCATGCGAATGTGTATTGATTATAGGCAATTGAACAAAGTGACAGTGAAGAACAAGTACCCTCTACCGCGCATAGATGATTTGTTTGATCAGTTACAGGGTGCGAGGGTGTTTTCTAAGATCGATCTTCGTTCAGGCTATCATCAGCTGAAGATCAGGGACTCGGATATTATGAAGACTGCATTCGGGACCCGATATGGTCATTATGAGTTTCTTGTGATGTCGTTTGGGCTGACCAACGCCCCAGCAGCATTTATGCATCTGATGAACAGTGTGTTCAGGCCTTATTTGGATTCATTTGTGATTGTGTTCATTGATGACATTCTAGTCTACTCCCGTAGTCAGGAGGAGCATGCTCAGCATTTGAGTATTGTGTTGTAGAGATTGAGGGAGGAGAAGCTATATGCTAAATTCTCTAAGTGCGAGTTTTGGCTCGAGTCCTTGGCATTTCTGGGACATGTGGTGTCTCGTGATGGTATTCAGGTTGATCAGAAGAAGATAGAGGCGGTGCAGAGTTGGCCTAGACCGTCCTCAGCTACAGAGATTAGGAGTTTTCTTGGCTTGGCGGGATATTATCGCCGGTTTGTTCGGGGATTTTCATCCATTGCTTCTTCATTGACTAAATTGACCTAGAAGGGTGCACCATTCGTGTGGTCGGATGAGTGCGAGGAGAGCTTTCAGAAGCTCAAGACAGCTTTGACCACAGCTCCAGTGTTAGTATTGCCATCAGCTTCGGGTTCATATACCGTTTATTATGATGCCTCGAGAGTGGGGATAGGTTGTGTGTTGATGCAGGAAGGAAAGGTAATTGCTTATGCTTCTCGGCAGTTGAAGCCACATGAGAAGAACTATCCTATTCATGATTTGGAGCTAGCCGCCATTATTCATGCATTGAAGATTTGGAGGCACTATTTGTACGGTGTGTCTTGTGAGGTGTATACAGACCATTGTAGTCTCCAGCACTTGTTCAAATAGAAAGATCTTAATTTGAGACAGGCGAAGATGGCTTGAGTTGCTGAAGGATTATGACATTACTATATTATATCATCCGGGGAAGGCCAATGTGGTGGCCGATGCTTTGAGCCGGAAGGCGGTCGGTATGGGGAGCTTGGCATATATTCCGGCTGAGGAGAGGCCATTTGCTCATGATGTTCAGGTGCTAGCCAATCGGCTAGTGAGGTTAGATATTTCGGAGCCCAGCCGGGTATTGGCTTGTGTTGTATCAGAGTGTTGGCTTGCGTTGTTTCACGATCTTCTTTATATGATCGCATTCATGAGCGACAGTATAATGATCCACACTTGCTTGTCCTTAAGGACAGAGTTCAGCATGATGATGCCAGGGATGTCACTATTGATAGTGATGGTGTATTGAGGATGTAGGGCCGAATTTGCATGCACAATGTTGATGGCCTTTGCCGCGAACATGTATCAGGATTTGAGACAATATTACTTGTGTAGAAGGATGAAAAAGGATATTGTGAGTCATGTAGCACGGTGCCTCAACTGTCAGCAGGTCAAATATGAGCATCAGAGGCCCGGTGGCATGTTTCAGCAAATTGATATTCACGAGTGGAAATGGGAGAGGATCACTATGGACTTTATTAGTGGACTCCCTCGGACAACGAGGAAGTTTGATTCAGTTTGGGTGATTGTGGATAGACTGACCAAGTCAGCTCACTTCATTCCAGTTAGTACTACCTACTCATCTGAGCGGTTTGTAGTGGTCTTTATTCGGGAGATTTTCCGGTTGCATGGGGTCCCAGTGTCTATCATATCCGACAGGGGTACCCAGTTCACTTCTCAGTTTTGGAGAGCATTTCAGCGGGAGATGGGTACGCGGGTTGAGTTGAGTACATCATTTCACCCCCAGACAGACGGACAGTCTGAGCGCACTATTCAGATCTTGGAGGATATGTTGCGAGCTTGTGTGATTGATTTTGGTGGTTCGTGGGATGAGTTCCTACCACTTGCCGAGTTTGCCTACAACAACAGTTATCAGTCGAGTATTCAGATGGCCCCGTATGAGGCATTGTATGGCAGGCGGTGTAGATCCCCCGTGGGATGGTTTGAGCCTGGTGAGGTTAGATTGATAGGGACTGAGTTAGTCCAAGATGCTCTGGATAGAGCAAAGTTGATCCAGGAGAGGCTTCGTACAGCACAGTCTCGTCCAGAAGAGTTATGCGGACCGTAGAGTTCGAGAGTTGTCTTTCATGGTTGGTGACAGAGTATTGTTGAAGGTTTCACCTATGAAGGGTGTCATGAGGTTTGGGAAGAAAGGAAAGTTGAGTCCTAGGTACATTGGTCCTTTTGAGATACTTAAGAGAGTTGGAGAGGTGGCATATGAGTTGGCCTTGCCGCCCAGCTTATCCAGCGTTCATCCAGTATTCCATGTATCTATGCTCCGGAAGTACATTGGAGATCCGTCTCATGTTTTAGACTTCAGTACCATTCAGCTTGATGATGATCTATCCTATGATGTGGAGCCTATTGCTATTTTGGGTCGTCAGGTGAGAAAATTGAGGTCTAAGGAGATTGCATCAGTTAAGGTTCAGTGTAGAGGTCGACCGTGGAGGAGGCCACTTGGGAGATCGAGCGGGAGATGCGGAGCAGATATCCTCACTTGTTTGAGACTTCGGGTATGTTTCTTGACCCGCTCGAGGACGAGCGTTTGCTTAAGAGGGGGAGAATGTGACGACCCGGCCCGTCGTCACGAGAATTACCACCCCGTTATGTTGTAAACACATGTTTTATGATTTTATATCAGTGTTAGAGTCTATCGGGTGAGTTAGGAGTGAATTGGATTGAAAATGAGGCATATAGCCTTCTTGAAGGAAACTTGAATAAGAAAAGTCAACCTAGAGTTGACTATTTGGTTAGAGGGCTTGGAATCGGATTCTGATGATTCGGTTAGTTCCGGGAGGTGGTTTGTGACTTAGGGGAGCGATCGGAATTGAATTTGGAGGCCCGGTATAGAAATAGGCTTGAATTGGCTAAGGTTGAATTTGGCGAAATCCGAACGGTAGGTGAGATTTTGATCCGGAGGTCGGAATGGAATTCCGACAGTTGCAGTAGCTCCGTTAGGTGATTTTGGATGTGCCTGCAAAATTTCAGGTCATTCGGACGTCGTTTGGTCGGATTTTGATGGAATGTGCAATTCGGAAGTTTTGAAGGAATTTAGTCTTGAATCCGTGTGTAATTGGTGATTTTAATGTTTAGGATGGTGTTTTTATGATTGGAACAAGTTCGTATCGTGTTTTGGGGTATGTTGGTTCTTTTCGTTGGGGTCCCGGGGGCCTCGGGGTGTTTTCGGATGGCTAAACGAGAGAAAATGTGGAAAATTGCAGGTTTGACTCTGGTTCTGTTGTTTTCGCTCCTGCGGAAATGGGGGCGCAGGAGCGAGTCTGCAGGAGCGGACGAGGGGGCACAGGAGCGCTTGGCATCGCAGAAGCGGAATCTTTTCCGCTGAAGTGGCGTCGCTGGTGCGAGTGGGTGACCGCAGAAGCGGACTTGATGAGTAAGGGGAAAGTCCGCAGAAGCGGATTCTTGACCGCATAGGCGAGTCCGCAGGAGTGGACTCTTGATCGCAGAGGCGGAGAGGACCGCAGGGGCGGAAGAATTTCCGCAGAAGCGGACCCGCAGGAGCGGTCCTTATATCGCAGGAGCGGAAATGGCCAAATAGGCCTGGGTTCGCAGAAGCGACCAATTGGTCGCAGAAGCGGCTCCGCAGGGGCGGAAAATGGCCCGCAGAAGCGAAAATCGCAGTGAGTTAATTGTATCAGAAGTTAGAAAATTTCAGAAACATTTCACACATTTGGGTCTCGGCTTTAGAGGCGATTTGGGCGATTTTGAAGAGAAACTCAAGGGAAATCGTCAGGTAATCAACTATGGACTTAAACTATGATTAGTATTGGTAATATTATGCAATTATATCATGAAAATGGAGGAATTTGGGGTAATTTATGGAGGATTTAGCCCTAGGCTTGAACTTTAGAAAATCAAGGTTTTGAATGGACAAATGGAGTCCGAATTTGGTAAAATTGATATGCTTAGACTCGTATTGAGATGAGGGTTCCGAATATGTGACTTTTGTAATTTTTCGACAAGCGTACCGAAAGTCGGGTTTTGACAACTTTGGGAATTTTGATGTAAATTGAGTTGTATTGATTGGGTATCATCCTATTGGCCTAATTTGTTGTATTTCTACTGTATTTGATCAGATTCTACGCGTGCGAAGCTTGATTCTCGTGGCAAGGGCATTGCGGAGTAGTCGTCGCGCCGTATTGAGGTGAGTAATAGATGTGGATGATGACCAGCGGGTTCGAAACCCCGGTATACCACTTTGTGATGTTGTATAACGGCGAGACACGTACTCTCTTGTGAGTGCGGGGTCGATTGTGATTGGGGACTATGGCTTAGTCCGACTTGCTGATATTGTGTTATGATATTAGGCTATTCGTGAGCCGTCGAACCTCCTTCCCGGATGGTTGCATATTATACTGTGATATTGGCTACTCTTGAGCCGTTGAAGCCCCTTCTTGGGTGGTTGAGTATACTTGTGGGCCGTGAGCCAGTTATTGGATCCCGCGAGGATCGTTATCATTGTCTTATCATATTGACATGCTAGTTACTACCAGTCCGTAGCTATTTCTGTTAGCATGCTATTTCCAATCTCTGGAACTTGGTATTACTGTTTTCCAACTGAAAAATGCTAAAAAGGTGTTCAAAACTACTTTTGAGCCGCGAGGCTGTATTTGCATATTAGCTGACTGGTAGTGGATCGGGCTGCGCGTCGCAGCAGTATATATGTTAGATCGGACTGCACGCCGCAGTGATATTGTGCTTGGGCTGTAGGAGCCCCTCCGGAGTCTGAACGCCCACAGTGAGCACGGGTACCCAAATTGGATCGGGCTACGCGCCGTAGCGGTCATATCATACATTGCATTGCATTTTAGCTACATATGCTAGCTATTATACTGTGTTGTTGGTACTTGTTGATACAGGTACAGTTGATATTAATTCTGTGACAGGATATTTGATTACAGCTTTACATAGTGCTTTATTGCGGATTTCTTATCTGCGCTGTCTTACACTTGTTTATTACCACTGAGTCTGGCAGTACTCATTTTACTCCCTGCACCTTGTGTGCAGATCCAGGTACCTCTCAGCAGTGATCCAGTAGCTGTACGAGGCGACATTTGTGGATATTTGAGGTAGCTGCAGAGTCCGCAGGACCCGATATTCCTTCTTATTGTCTTGAATTTGTATTGACTTTTCTTTCCGCACTTGGTATCTTGTAAACCTTGATACACTCATGTTCAGTAGAGGCTCATGACTCTTGACCCTTCGGTCTGTGGGAGTTGATGTATTATGGGATTTGGTTCCCCGTTTTCGTTATATGTATCATTGTTGCTTCATGAATTAATATGCTTTGAAGTGGGTTATGATTCTTTGACCCGTAATTGATATAATTGTTGTATTTGATTAGATTCTACGCGTGCGGAGCTTGATTCTCGTGGCAAGGGCATTGCGGAGTAGTCGTCGCGCCGTATTGAGGTGAGTAATAGATGTGGGTGATGACCAGCGGGTTCAAAACCCTGTATACCACTTTGTGACGCTGTATAGCGGCGAGACATGTACTCTCTTATGAGTGCAGGGTAGATTGTGATTTGGGGACTATGGCTTAGTCCGACCTGTTGATACTATGTTATGATATTGGCTATTCTTGAGCCGTCGAACCTCCTTCTCGGATGGTTGCATATTGTATTGTGATATTGGCTACTCCTGAACCGTTGAACCTCCTTCTCGGATGGTTGAGTATACTTATGGGCTGTGAGCCAATTATTGGGATCCTACGAGGATCGTTATCATTGTTTTGTGATATTAACATGCTAGTTTTACTACCAGTCCGTAGCTATTACTCTTATCATAATATTTCCAATCTCTGGAACTTTGACATACTGTTTTCAACTGAAAACTGATAAAAGAGTTTTAAAACTACTTTGAGCCTAGGCCGCATTTGCATATTAGCTGACTGGTAGTAGATCGGGCTGTGCGCCGCAGCGTATATTCATGATATTGTGCTTGGGCTGTAGGAGCCCATCCGGAGTCTGAACCCCCACAGTGAGCACGGGTACCCAAATTGGATCGGGCTATGCGCCGTAGCGGTCGTTTCATGCATTGCATTGCATTTAGCTACATTTGCTAGCCGTTATACTATGTTGTTGATATTTTGTTGGTTCTCTACTGTTGATATTGAACTGTTACAGCTTTACATTGTGTTTTATTGTGGATTTCTTATCTACGCTGTCTTACCCCTGTTTATTACCACTAAGTCTGGCAGTACTCATTTTACTCCCTGCACCTTGTGTGCAGATCCAGGTACCTCTCAGCAGACCTGATCTGGTAGCCGCTCAGAGGCATTGTGCGGGATAGTCGATGTAGTTGCAGCGTCCGCAGGACCTGACTCCCCTTCTAGTTGTCTTTTCATTTCATGTTGTCATTTCTTTCCGCACTGAGTTTTGTTGTAAACTCTATTTCACTTATGTTCTTTTAGAGGCTCTTGACTCTTAACCCCTCGGTCTTTGGGGAATTGTACTGTTTTGGGACTTGGTTACCTGTTTTGGAATTTTCTATAAATGTTGACTCGTAATTATTATGTCTAAATTGGATAAAGCGAGCTTCTAGCTCCGTAATTGTTGTTGATGAGTCGGGCTAGCCTAGCAGTGTGCTGGGCGCCATCACCACTGGGTTTGGGGTCGTGACATCTCCAAATTCCCACTAAATTTCATTAAACAATGGAAAAATCATCACAAAAACAAATAATAAAGCTGAAGTAACTTACCTCACTGATAATCCTTGATTCCTCTTGAAAATTAGTGCCCAAAGCTGTCACGGCCCAATTTCCATACCCGGTCATGATGGCGCTTCTCGAGAAGACAGGGCCAGCCAACAATCCCAAATCCTTTTTATTACAGCTATCTAACATAAATAATTAGAAATTTTGACTTATTGACATTTAAATCTATTAATATCATCCCAATACAACCCGAACGGGGTATCACAAGTCTTGAGCATGTAGAGAGTAAGGGATCTACTACTGGCCAATAAAGTATAGATAAATACAAGATAAATACTGGAATACAAAATAAAGTACGGTGCCACAAACACTAGCGGTCATCTGGCTCAACCACCACCATAAAGTCTTCTGCTCTGCTAATAACCCGCTATCGGGTGAACAATACCTGCAACTGCACGCAGGGTGCATGGAATAAAGTGAGTACTTCCAACTCAGTGGTAATAAAAAAGAATAATATCTGTGCGATAAGAAAACACGTATGGGCACACAAAAATGATATACAAGACAGTACAATCCCTTTGAAAAAATTGTAATACGGAAAAGATTCTTTTGGAAAATCACAAGATCAGTTAAAAATATCACTTTGAAAATCTCTTTAACCAATATCCCTTTTTCTTTTTCAACAGCCAACATATGAATACTATATCAGATAGAGTAGTCGGCTCACAAGTCGGCCCCTTGGGCACAACACTCCTCAACATATAACACCAGTGTATTTAGTCAATAAGGCAAATAACAGTATGTATGCCAATGATATATGAGTGCTAATGTCGTGCCACGTAGTACAAACAGGAGTGAATGAAATGCAATGCATATGACCGCTGCGGTGTGCAGCCCGATCCATTTGGGTACCCGCGCTCATTGTGGGAGTTCAGACTCCGGAGGGGATCCTACAGCCCAAGCGCAATAATACTGTGGTGTGCAGTTCGATCCACATATATATTACTGCGATGTACAGTCCGATCCATATAATATACTACTGCGGCATGCAGTCCGATCCATGCAATATGCTACTGGGGCATGCAGTCGGATCCATGCATGTATATGCATATGCGCACATAACACTCGAGGCCTAAAAGCCTCCTCAAATCACTCCTCTTGCCCTCACATATGTCCCTCGGCTCCAATCAGTCCAGGAATAGTCAAAAAGCCCCTCGGGCATCATTAAAAACAATAATACTTAGCTCAAATGATAGTTCAAATATCGTTTAAAACTCCAAGTTTGAGAAAAATATAGCTGAGTTCAAAACAGTGTAAATCACATGGACTGAGTTCAAATAATATTTCAAATAGTGAGGGAAATAGCTGTCACACCTCCCTTTTTACTACCTCTTTACGATCCATTTTTAAAAGATATGTTGGGTATACCTCAATGTTCAAATACCCGAAAAGGATATAATAACAAAGAGGAAGTTGACTCTGTATTACAGTCCGCGAAACAGAAACCTGGATAAGGAATTCTATTAACCCGGGTGAAGGTGTTAGGCACTCCCGGATTCCGTGGTTTCAGCACGATCATTCAACCGTCGTTCTCACTCTTACGTGACTTGTTATACGCTTTTTAAAAATATGTATGTGTTTCCAACTTTAATATTTTTAAAGAATTGTGACATCGCGAAAGCGTATTTCGAGTCACACCGCAACCAGTATGCCTATGACTTTTAATACATTTAGGCTTCGCCGGGATTTATGATTTGAGTTGCACCAAGTGCACACTCGTATTAGGGAAGGTATATTTTAGAATCGTGCCTATATCATCTAATAGCTTATTATTCTTTTGGAAGACCGTGGAATTCACTAAATAGTCTTCCCGGATCTATCACATTATTACTATTATTATAGGGGCCCCGTGTCACGACCCAAATCCGGTCGTGATGGCGCCCAACAATCAAGCTAGGCCAGCCAGACCAACCAGTTAATTATAACACAATACCAGTCTCCAAATGGACAACCCAAGAAGAATATATGAGTTTAAGAACTCCAATAATAAGAAGTACGAATAATGAAATAACACTCCTAATAGATCTGGGATCACGAGTCTAGAGCCTCTAAACAAAACTGAATAGTCATAAAAATACTGAATGAAATACTCAAGTCTGAAACATATAGTAATAACTGAATAGAAAGAGAAGCTAGGTTCTGCGAACGCCAGCAGCTACCTCAGCAACTTGAAATAAATCTGATATAAGTTGGAGTGCTCGTCTAACCCTCCTATGTACCTGAATGTGCATACAAAGGTGCGGGGAGTAGGGGTGAGTACTAAGTACTTAGTGAGTAACAAATATATATATGTAGCTGACAGTAAGAAATCCACAAAATACCACAATATGAAGCTACACTACGGTCCGAATCTCCTACGAACTAGCAACAATAATACAATACAGCTACCATAGAGTAATTAAACAAATACAGATGCAATGCAATGCACATAACCGCTACGGCGTGTAGCCCGATCCCCTTTTAACGTCGACGGCGCTCACTGGGGGTGTGTACAGAGTCCGGAGGGGCTCCTACAGCCCAAGCGCAATACTACTGCGGCGTGCAGCCCGATCCTCATATCAACCACTGCGGCGTGCAGCCCGATCCCATACTCAGTCCACAATAAGCAATTAAGTCACAAAACAATTCATTTTCCTTATTTCCAGTTCTCAATTCATAATTTATGAAAAATACTTTAACTTTATTAAGTTTGTAAAAGCCGGTGACTTAGCATTTCAAAAGTGTGATTACAATTTCCGGGACTGAGATCAGTGATTTAAGCAATTTTAGCTATCACATAAATATTGTCCTCTAAGGACGCTACAGATCGGCACAAGGCCCCAAACAAGGCTTACAGCCCACAAATATAGCAAATACGGTGTATTTCCAACACTAACAACATATTATTCATTTCCGGGATGGACCAAGTCTCAATCCCCAATCACAATCAATCCCGCACCTGCCACGGTGTGCGAGCCACGCCATATTAGCGTCACAATGTGCTAAGCCGGGGTTTCGAACCCTCAGGCTACTATATACACAAACTACTCACCTCTAGCCGGTCGTAGACTCGTCCGCGATGCCTTTTCCTTTGAATTTCGTTGCCTCGTGTGTAGAATCTAGTCAAATAACAATAATTATATCAAATACGGGTCAAAGACTCATAACCCACTTCAATTTATATGAAATTCGCAAAATTACACCAAGTTGGTAAAACCCGACCCGGGCCCCACTGCTCGGAAAATTCCGAAATTAGCACCAACGCGATCCTTATCTCGCCACGAGTCCGTGCATATAAAATTTATCGAAATCGGAGTTCAAATGGCCTCCCAAATCCAAAAATCCCGTTTTCAATATTTAGGCCACATTTCTTCAAGATTTCAACCCAATTTCATGAAGATTGATGTTAATACTACCATAAAATGATGTTTTTGAGTCAAGAATCTTACCTCAGACGAATACCCGATGACTTCTCAGTGATTTCCTCGAGTTTTCTTCTCTCTAGGGCTCAAATGTGTGTTTTGGGTTAATGAACCCGTAACTCTCTGTTTGTGGATTAAAATCATTGCCAGAACTTTTTCTTCTACGCGATCGCGACTCGCTTCACGCGATCGCGGTGGTCAAAAACTCGGCCTCACGTGATCGCGACTTTCCTCACGCGATCGCGATTTACAACCTCCCGGCTTCACGCGATCGCGTCCCTATTCCTGCGATCGCGTAGCACATTTTTCCCCTGGACCCATTTCTCTTCTACGCGATCGCGTATATGATCCTGCGATCGCGATGTGCACCCGTTTAATTCTACGCGATCGCGACTTGTTACCCTGCGATCACGATGCCCTAGCCCCCAGCTCTACGCGATCGCGTCCCCCTCCCCGCGATCGCGGAGAGCAAAAGTCTGCTGCGTTTAAGACAGCAACCAGCTTTCTCTTTTCTTCCAAAGATGGTCCGTTTGGACCCCGGATTCATCCCGAGACCCCGGGACCCCAACGAAAACCACCAACATACTCCAAAACATGATACGAACTTGTTCCAACCATAAAAACACCATACTAAACATCAAAATCTCCATTTACTCACGGATTCAAGCCTAAGTTTCTTCAAAACTTTCAAAACTAACATTCGATCCAAAACCCGATCAAACGATGTCCGAATGACCTGAAAATTTGCGGACATATCCAAAATCACATAACGAAGCTACAGAAATTGTCGGAATTCCATTCCGACCCCCGGATCAAAATCTCACCTATCATTCGGTTTTCGCCAAAATTCAACATTCGCCAATTCAAGCTTAAAACTACACCGGACCTCCGAATTCAATTCCGATTGTTCTCCTAAGTCATAAATGATCCCCCGGAACTAGTCGAATCATCAGAATCCGATTCCGAGCACTCTAACTCAATAGTCAACTCTTGGTTGACTTTTCATATTCAAGCTTTCTTCAAACATGCTATTTGTTTCATTTTCAATCCAAATCACTCCTAACTCACCCGATATACTCTAATACTGTTTTAAAAGCATAATATATGTAAATGCAAGGTAACGGGATGGTAATTCCCGTAACGACGGGCCGGGTCGTTACATTCTCCCCAACTTAAACAAACGCTCGTCCGCGAGCGGGTTAAGAAACATACCTGGGGTATCAAACAAGTGTGGATATCTACTTCGCATCTCCTGCTCGGTCTCCCAAGTTGCTTCCTCCACAGGACGACCTCTCCACTGCACTTTCACTGAAGCTATATCCTTAGATCTCAGCTTACGAACCTGTCGACCCAAAATGGCTA
Source organism: Nicotiana noctiflora (assembly GCA_032618575.1). Lineage (NCBI taxonomy): Eukaryota > Viridiplantae > Streptophyta > Magnoliopsida > Solanales > Solanaceae > Nicotiana > Nicotiana noctiflora. Next base: position 19,443 of record JASVEL010011605.1, on the reverse strand, counting down.
CTGGTTCCACGTCATAAGTCAAATCCTCATCTAGCTGTATCGTGCTGAAGTCCAACACATGAGACGGGTCTCCGACATACTTCCGGAGCATAGATACATGGAACACCGGGTGAACCCCCGACAAACTGGGTGGCAAAGCAAGCATATAAGCCACCTCCCCAACTTTCCTAAGCACCTCAAAAGGTCCGATAAACCTTGGGCTCAACTTCCCTTTCTTTCCAAACCTCATAACACCCTTCATAGGCGAAACCTTCAGCAACACCTTCTCACCTCTTGAATAAGACACATCTCGGACCTTCCGGTCTGCATAACTCTTCTGCCGTGACTGAGCTGTGCGATGTCTCTCCTGAATCACCTTCACCTTATCTAAGGCATCTTGGACTAACTCTGTCCCTAACAACCTAGCCTCGCCGGGCTCGAACCAACCAGCTGGAGACCTACACCGCCTCCCATATAAAGCTTCATACGGTGCCATCTGAATGCTGGACTGATGGCTATTATTGTAAGCAAACTCCGCCAAAGGCAAATAATCAGCCCATGAACCACCAAAATCAATGACACAAGCACGCAACATGTCCTCCGATATCTGAATAGTACGCTCAGACTGCCCATCCGTCTGTGGATGAAATGCTGTGCTCAACTCTACCTGTGAACCCAACTCTCGCTGCGAAATGTCCTCCAGAACTGAGATGTGAACTGGGTACCTCTGTCGGATATAATGGAAATGGGAACTCCTTGCAATCTCACTATCTCACGGATGAATATCTCGGCCAACCGCTCTGAGGAATAAGTAGTACACACTGGGATGAAGTGAGCTGATTTGGTCAACCTATCCACCACCGCCCAAACTGAATCAAACTTCCTCGCTGTCGAGGGAGTCCACTAACAAAGTCCATAGTTATTCTTTCCCGACTTCCACTCCGGAATATCAATACGGCTGGAATACACCACCGGGTCTGTGATGCTCGTACTTGACCTGCCGACGGTTTGAACACGGAGCCACGTGGCTCGCAATATCTTTCTTCATCTTTCTCCACCGATAGGTTGCTTCAAATCACGATACATCTTCGCGGTTCCTGGATGAATAGAATACCGCGAGCTGTGGGCCTCACTCAATATCAACTCACGAAGGCCATCAACATTGGGCACACATATCCGGCCTACATCCGCAATACACCCTCGCTATCAATAGTGACATCTCTAGCATCATCATGCTGAACTCTGTCCCTAAGGACAAGTAAGTGTGGATCATCATATTGGCGCTCTCGAATACGATCATATAAAGAAGAACGAGCTACTACACAAGCCATCACCCGGCTGGGCTCAGAAATATCCAACCTTACCATCTGATTAGCTAACGCCTGAACATCAACTGCAAGGGGTCTCTCCCCAACTGGGATATACGCCAAGCTGCCCATACTAATAGCCTTCCGACTTAATGCATCAGCCACTACATTGGCTTTCCCGGGATGGTACAAGATAGTAATATCATAGTCTTTAAGCAATTCAAGCCATCTCCGTTGCCTCAAATTTAGATCTTTTTGCTTAAACAAATGCTGAAGGCTGCGGTGGTCTGTATATACATCACAAGATACACCATATAGATAATGCCTCCAAATCTTCAAGGCATGAACAATAGCAGCTAACTCCAAATCATGAACATGGTAGTTCTTCTCGTGGGGCTTTAGCTGACGAGAAGCATATGCAATAACTCTACCCTCCTGCATCAACACACAACCGAGTCCAACTCTGGAAGCATCACGATACACCGTATATGACCCCGAGGCCGATGGTAACACAAGTACTAGAGCTTTGGTCAAAGCCTCCTTGAGTTTCTGAAAGCTCTCTTCACATTCATCAGACCACACAAATGGAGCATTCTTCTGTGTCAACTTAGTCAACGGTGAAGCAATAGATGAGAAATCCTGAACAAACCGACGATAATAGCCTGGCAAGCCGAGAAAACTCCGAATCTCTGTAGGTGAGGAAGGTCTGGGCCAATCTGCTGTCTTGCCTCGACCTTCGTGGATCAACCCGAATACCATCGCTGGACACTATATGTCCCAGAAAACCCACAGTATCAAGCCCGAACTCACACTTAGAGAATTTTGCATAAAGCTTCTCTTCCCTCAACCTCTGCAATGCCACTCTCAAATGCTGTGCATGCTCCTCCTGGCTGCGTGAATATGCCAGAATATCATCAATAAACACAATCACAAAAGAATCCGGGTACGGCCGAAATACACTATCCATCAAGTGCATGAATGCGGTGGGGCATTAGTCGACCCGAAAGACATCACCGGGAACTCGTAGTGCCCGTATAGCGTCTCTGAAAGCTGTCTTCATAATATCCGAGTCCATGATCTTCAACTGATGATAGCCGATCGAAGATCAATCTTAGAAAATACACTAGCTCACTGTAGCTGATCAAATAGGTCCTCGATACGAGGCAATGGGTATTTATTCTTCACTGTTACCTTGTTCAGCTGACTGTAATCAATGCACATTCTCATTGTGCCATCTTTCTTCTTTACGAACAACACCGGTGCACCCCAAGGTGACACACTGGGACGAATGAAACCCTTATCTAAGAGTTCCTGAAGCTGTTCTTTCAATTCTTTTAACTCTGCTGGTGCCATGCGATAGGGAGGAATAGAAATGGGCTGAGTGCCCGGCACCAAGTCAATACCAAAATCGATATCTCGGTCGGGCGGCATGCCTGGCAGGTCTGCTGGAAATACATCCGGAAACTCCCTCACAATGGGGACCGAATCAAGACTGGGTGTCTCTGCCTCGACATTTCTAATGAAGGCCAAATAAGACAAACAACCCTTGCCAATCATTCGCTGAGCCTTTATATAAGAAATCACCCTGTCGGACACATAATCAGTCAAGCCACGCCACTCGATCCTCGGATTACCTGGAATAGCTAGTGTGACTGTCTTGGCATGACAGTCCAGAATCGCATGATAAGGAGATAGCCAATCCATGCCTAGGATAACATCGAAATCTACCATGCCCGGTAGTAATAGATCAACTCGGGTCTCCAGACCCCCAATAGTAATAATACAGGATCGATATACCTGATCCACAACAACAGTATCCCCCACTGGGGTAGACACATGTACGGGCAAAGCAAGAATACCACGGGTCGTACCCAAATGATGTGCAAAGTAAGTAGAGACATAAGAATAGGTGGATCCGGGATCAAATAAGACAGAAGCATCCCTGTGGCAGACTGAGATAATACCTGAAATGACCGCATCTGAAGCACTAGCATCCTTCCTATCCGGAAGAGCATAGAAACGATCCTGACCTCTCCCAGTACGTTCCTCGCCCCTAGGGCGACCTCTGGATACCTGGCCACCAGTCCTAGCCGACTGTGCTGGCACTGAAGAAACAGGAGTAGAAGACGAGGGCTGATCCCTCTGCTGAGACCGCTTACGAAGCCACTGAGGACACTCTCTTCCGATGTGGCCCAAATCACCGCACTCAAAACAACGGCTTGAAGATGGAAGAAGGGGCTGCTGAGGACCCCTCGCTACAGATGAATCCTGTGCTGAGGAAGCAGGAGCAGAGCTTTGAGCTGGAAGAGCACTCAGTACAAGCTGACTCTGTTGATAGCTCTACTGACCCTGATAACCCTGATGGCCCTGACGACCACGATCTGATGAAACCCCACTGGACTCTGCACGTCCAGACTGATGAGACCTGAAAGAACGACCTCTGCTATGCTGAAATTGGCCCCTAGACGGAGCACCACTATAACTACCAGTAACTCGAGGCCTCTTAGCCCCCATCTCCTTACGCTATCGGCGGTGATATGTCTCAATCTGACGAGCCGCATCAAACACCTCCTCAAAGGTAACTGTCAAAAACCTTTCTCTGGTGATCAATATACGGATAGGATAGATGAGACCATCTATAAATCTCCTGATCCTTTCTCGGTATGTCGAAATCATTCACATGGCATGATGGGCTAGCTGTGTAAATCTCAACACATATTGAGTTACCGACATATGTCCCTGCTTCAACCACTCAAACTGATGATGCAGCTCCTCTCTCTGGGATTGAGGCACATACTTCTCTAAAAATACCATGGAGAACTGCTGCCAAGTGAGGGGCGCTACCCCAGCGGTCCTACGCCTCTCAAAATCCTCCCACCACTGAAATGCTGGTCCTGTTAACTGAAAGGTAGTGAAAGCAACACCGCTGGACTCCAGAATACCCGCAGTGCAAAGCATACGCTGACAGTTATCTAGAAAACTCTAGGTGTCCTCGCCCTCAGCACCACTGAATGCCGGAGGCTGTAGCCTCTCAAACCTTTCCAAACGACGCTGCTCAACGTCAAGCATAGCTGGAACCACATAAGATGAGGCTGGTGCAACAAGTGCAGCTGGATGGGCTGGAGCTGCCCCAGAGGCCTGTAAACCCTGAACTGCCGGCTCGGGTGTGTGAGCCACGGGGTCTGATTCCCTCCCCCTGCCTGTGAAGAATCCGCTGAAGTAGAGGCTGCAACCACCTGAGCTAAGCCAGTGCATACCGATAGAATCTTGGCCAAAGTCTCCTCAAGACCCGGTATCTCAATAGAGACTGTCAGTGCTTGAACCTCAGCTGCTGGGTTGCCTGCAGCTGGAACCTAATCCTGAACATAGGCCACCGACGCTGGAATCTGAGTGCTGGTGCTGCTGCCCTACCTCTACCACGACCACGGCCTCTGGGTGCCAATGGTGGTCGTCCGCCACGTCCGTTAGCTCGTGTTCTCGCCATCCGCGAGAGAATAGAATATGGAAAGATTTAATTTCATGATAACACAAATCGCACGATATGAATTCAAGAAAATGAGGTTTTTCCTAAAGTTTCGGTAGCCCTTCGAAGATAGATACGGACGTCTACGTACCGATCTGCGAAAGCCTACTAAACCGGCTCATGACTCGCGAGTCCTAATAACCTAGAGCTTTTAAACATGTCACGACCCAAATCCGGTCGTGATGGCGCCCAACAATCAAGCTAGGCCGGCCAGACCAACAATTTAATTATAACACAATACCAGTCCCCAAATGGACAACCCGAGAAGAATATATGAGTTTAAGAACTCCAATAATAATAATCTGAATAAATAGTGCCGACACTCCCAAAGATCGCGAGTCACAAGTCTAGAGCCTCTAACAAAAACCCGACGGGAAATAGAGAGTACGATATAGAAGTACTCGAGTACGAATACAAAATATACAATAACAAGCTGGAATGAGAGGAGAAGCTAGGTTATGCGAACGTAGGCAGCTACCTCGGCAACTCGATGTGACAATGTAAGCGCTGGAGATGTCCGTCTACTGCTCCTGTGTACCTGAATCTGCACGCAAAGGTGCGGGGAGTAGGGGTGAGTACTAAGTACTCGGTGAGTAACAAATATATATATGTAGGTGACGGTAAGAAATCCACAAAATACCACAATATGAAGCTACACTACGGTCCGAATCTCCTACGAACTAGCAACAATAATACAATACGGCTACCACAGAGTAATTCAACAAATACGGATGCAATGCGATGCACATAACCGCTACGGCGTGTGGCCGATCCAATTTAACGTCGACGGCGCTCGCTGGGGGTGTGTACGGACTCGGAGGGGCTCCTACGGCCCAAGCGCAATACTCCTGCGGCGTGCAGCCGATCCTCGCATCAACCTGCTGCGGCATGCGGCCCGATCCCATACTCGGTCCACGATAAGCAATTAAGTCACAAAACAATTCATTTTCCTTATTTCCGGTTCTCAATTCATAATTTATGAAGAATACTTTAACTTTATTAATTTTGCAAGAGCCGGTGACTTAGAATTTCAAAAGTGTGATTACAATTTCCAGGACTGAGATCAGTGATTTAAGCAATTTTTTAGCTATCACATAAATATTGTCCTCTAAGGACGCTACAGATCGGCACAAGGCCCCAAACAAGGCTTACAGCCCACAAACATAGCAAATACAGTGTATTTCCAACACTAACAACATATTATTCACTTCCGGGATGGACCAAGTCTCAATCCCCAATCACAATAAATCCCGCACCTGCCACGGTGTGCGACCCACGCCCTATTAGCGTCACAATGTGCTAAGCCGGGGTTTCGAACCCTCAGGCTACCATATACACAAACTACTCACCTCTAGCCGGTCGTAGACTCGTCCGCGATGCCTTTTCCTTTGAATTTCGTTGCCGCGTGTGTAGAATCTAGTCAAATAACAATAATTATATCAAATACGGGTCAAAGACTCATAACCCACTTCAATTTATATGAAATTCGCAAAATTACACCAAGTTGGTAAAACCCGACCCCGGGCCCCACTGCTCGGAAAATTCCAAAATTAGCACCAACGCGATCTTTATCTCGCCACGAGTCCGTGCATATAAAATTTATCGAAATCGGAGTTCAAATGGCCTCCCAAATCCAAAAATCCCGTTTTCAATATTTAGGCCACATTTCTTCAAGATTTCAACCCAATTTCATGAAGATTGATGTTAATACTACCATAAAATGATGTTTTTGAGTCAAGAATCTTACCTCAGACGAATACCCGATGACTTCTCAGTGATTTCCTCGAGTTTTCTTCTCTCTAGGGCTCAAATGTGTGTTTTGGGTTAATGAACCCGTAACTCTCTGTTTCTGGATTAAATTCACTGTCAGAACTTTTTCTTCTACGCGATCGCGACTGGCTTCACGCGATCGCGATGGTCAAAAACTCGGCCTCACGCGATCGCGACTTCCCTCACGCGATCGCGATTTACAACCTCCCGGCTTCACGCGATCGCGTCCCTATTCCTGCGATCGCGTAGCACATTTTTCCCCTGGACCCATTTCTCTTCTACGCGATCGCGTATATGATCCTGCGATCGCGATGTGCACCCGTTTAATTCTATGCGATCGCGACTTGTTACCCTGCGATCGCGATGCCCTAGCCCCCAGCTCTACGCGATCGCGTCCCCCTCCCCGCGATCGCGGAGAGCAAAAGTCTGCTGCGTTTATGACAGCAACCAGCTTTCTCTTTTCTTCCAAAAATGGTCCGTTTGGACCCCCGGATTCATCCCGAGACCCCCGGGACCCCAACGAAAGCCACCAACATACTCCAAAACATGATACGAACTTGTTCCAACCATAAAAACACCATACTAAACATCAAAATCTCCATTTACTCACGGATACAAGCCTAAGTTTCTTCAAAACTTTCAAAACTAACATTCAATCCAAAACCCGATCAAACGATGTCCGAATGACCTGAAAATTTGCAGACATATCCAAAATCACATAACGAAGCTACAGAAATTGTCGGAATTCCATTCCGACACCCGGATCAAAATATCACCTACCATCCGGTTTTCGCCAAAATTCAACATTCGCCAATTCAAGCTTAAAACTACACCGGACCTCCGAATTCAATTCCGATTGTTCTCCTAAGTCATAAATGATCCCCCGGAACTAGTCGAATCATCAGAATCCGATTCCGAGCACTCTAACTCAATAGTCAACTCTTGGTTGACTTTTCATATTCAAACTTTCTTCAAACATGCTATTTGTTTCATTTTCAATCCAAATCACTCCTAACTCACCCGATATACTCTAATACTGTTTTAAAAGCATAATATATGTACATGCAAGGTAACGGGGTGGTAATTCCCGTAACGACGGGCCGGGTCGTTACACCCCGCTATTTCGTTTTCATACGAGGCTCGTCCTATTCAAATTTTTATAGTCCGATCCAAGTAAATAGCTATAATTTCTACCATTTGGTTTTTCCCTAATCATTCAATTATAATTATAATTTTAGAAGTAAATCCAGGCCTTATCATTTATACTATTGGGCCTGGACATATGAGCTCACATTCAACCGACCAGCTTTTGTATATGGGTTTCAGAAACCCAGATTAAGCTCAGAAGCCAAATTTTAAATCGAATCAGATCCAGTCCTACGCCATTCATTAGGCCCAGACCAACGAGATGAAAAGGGAGACAAAATAGGAGATTCATTATATACACATAATTGAAATCAAAGAAGAATAAACTCAAAAATGCATCTATTTATGAAGATGAAACAACAGTACATGATTAACAATATCAATTCCAAATCTCAAATATCCAACACTATCGTATTCGACCAACAAATTACTATAACGACCCGGCCGGTCATTTTAGAAAATTACGCCCCGATCCCCAATTTAATTGTTCCCCTAGGTTCATTTCTGCTATTGTGGTTTGCCGGGAGGGTTGGTTCTAGAATTCGGAGTGTTTTGGGACACTTAGTCCCTAAATAGAAGCTTTATAGTTGGAAAGTGGTCCATAGTCAGAACAGTGTAAAGAAAACCTCGGAATGGAAATCAGATGGTTCCATTAGCTCCGTTAGGTGATTTCTGGGTTGGGAGCGCGCTCGAAATGTATTTTGGAGGTCCGTAGTTCAATTAGGCTTGAAATGCCGAAGTTTGAAATTTTGGCGAATCCGAATGATAGGTGAGATTTTGATCCGGGGGTTGGAATGGATTCCGATAATTTCTGTAGCTTCGTTATGTGATTTTGGATATGTCAGCAAATTTTCAGGTCATTCGGACATCGTTTGGTCGGGTTTTAGATCGAATGTGTAATTCAGAAGGTTTTAAGGAATTTAGGCTTGGATTCGATGTGAATTATGGGTTTTGATGTTGTTAGACGTGCTTTGAGGATTGGAATAAGTTCAAATAAGGTACTAGGATGTGTTGGTGTGTTTGGATGAGGTCCCGGGGGCCTCGGGGTGTTATCGGATTGTTAAACGGGAGGAAACATGGAAAATTGCAGGTTTTGGACTTCTGTTCTGTTGTTTTCGCTCCTGTGGAAATGGGTGCGCAGGAGCGAGTCCGCAGGAGCGGACATGGGAGCGCAGAAGCGCTGTAGACCGCTAAAGCAGAACTGGGTCTGATGGGGCGGCACCGCTGGTGCGGAAGGTGAGCCGCAGAAGCGGCCCAGGATCGTCAGGTGGAGGATCCGCAGAAGCGGAAGTACTACCGCCTAAGGAGTCCGCAGAAGCGGACTCTTAATCGCAGAAGCGGGAAAACCCGCAGGAGCGGACATTTTTCCGCAGGAACCGACGCACGGAAGCGGTCTATGGCTCGCAGAAGCGGAAATGGCCAGTTAGGCCTGTGGTCGCAGAAGCGACCATTTTGTCGCGGAAGCAGTTCCGTAGAGGCGGAAAATGTCCGCAGAAGCGAAAATCGCAGAGGCTTTAATTATATCAGAAGTTAGAAATTTCGGAAACATTTCAAACATTGAGGGCTCGGCTTAAGAGGCGATTTGAGCAATTTTGAAGGGAAATTCGAGCGGTTTCTTCAGGTAATCAACTATGGACTCAATTTATGATTTCTGATGATAATATTATGCAATTTTCTCATGCAAATGGAGGAATTTGGGGTATTTAATGGGGGTTTTCACCCTAGGCTTGGACTTTAGAAAATCAAAGGTTTGAATGGGCAAATGGAGTCCGCATTTAGTAAACTTTATATGCTTAGACTCGTATTGAGACGGGGGTTCCGAATATGTAACTTTCGTAATTTTTCGAGAAGCGTACCAAAAGTTAGGTTTTGGCAACTTGTGGGCTTTGGTGTATTTTGAATTATTTTATTGGGTAATGCCCAATTGGCCTGTTTTGATGTGATTCTATTGATTTTTATCAGATACTACACCTGTGGAGGCCGACATTCACGGAAAAAGAGTTGTCTCTTAGCGGTTTTGTATCGGAGTCGAGGTTAGTGGCTTGTCTAACCTCGTGTGGGGGAACCCTTACCCCTAGGATATTATGTGATAGTTTAAATGCCTTGTACGCGAGGTGACGGGCGAGTACATGCGCTGGTTGTTGTAACACGCTTTACTTGAATTGTCCGATTAGTGATATTCCTGTTCTTAGATGATTAAATTGTTACATTTACCCGGTATTCATTAGAAAAGCATGAATAGATAGGATTTAACTGTCTAATTGCCTAATTGACTTAGTTGAACTTCTTGATAACTGTTGGCACTAGTTTTGGTGAAGTTGTAGTTAAGCATATTATATTTTCTCTGTGTGTTTCTTTATTTGTTATGTTGGTGGACTGCGAGTTCGATTCCCGGAGATCCCAGGGCTATGGGTTCGATTCCCAAAGACCCGGAGTGGTATTGTTTGTGGACTGCGGGTTTGATTCACGGAGATCCAAGGGCTGCGGGTTAGATTCCCGGAGACCCGGAGTTTATCGATATATTATTGCGATATGGACTGCGAGTTTGATTCCCGGAGATCCTGAGATCATTAAGACACATCTTGAGGTATTGAGACAAGAGCTGTGGGTTCGATTCCCGGAGACCCAGAGATACTATTATTGGGACTGCGGGTTAAATTCTCGTAGCTCCTGGATTGTTGATTATAGAGTGGGACTGTGGGTTCAATTCCCACAGGTCCTGGACTTGCTGATTGAGTTTTATTGAGTTAGTTTGTTGTTGTTAGCTTGAATTGTAGACGGTTTCAGAAATCACTTTATTGTTGTTATTTCAGATTCATTATTATTTAAACTGCTTATTATTGTTATCATCATTATGTTATTGTTATCTCTCAGTAGGGCCCTGACCTTCCTCGTCACTACTCCATTGAGGTTAGGCTTGGCACTTACTGTGTACCGTCGTGGTGTACTCATGCTACTCTTCTGCACACTTTTGTTGTGCAGATCCAGGTACATCAGGACAGGCCCATACTAGGGTGATCCAGCAGCACATTTGGAAACGTCGAGGTATGATCTGCTACGTCCGCGGATTCGGAGGCCCTGCTTCCTTTCTGATAGTATTAGTAGATGTTTTCCTTCATTTCGTTGTTTTAGACACTCTTGACATATAGAGCAACAGTTGTATTTCTCTTAGTCTGTGTTACCCGTGGGATTCCGGGTCTTGGTGGTATGTTATACAGTATGGTTGACGAGGGTATGTGCCAAGCGGCACGGATTACATTCCTATTTTATCGTTTTTCTGCTATTTCTTATTTAATGTTCATAAACTTATACATTTCGCAACGTGTTAGGCTTACCTAGTCACGGGGACTGGGTGCCGTCATGACAGGTTCATGATTGGTGAATAGGGCTGTGACAAGTTGGGATCATAGCTCTAGGTTCATTGGAGTCACGGGACATAGACCGGTTACTTAGAGTCTCGCTGATCGATACAGAGACGTCTGTATTTATCTACGAGAGGCTATGTAACTGTTTAGGAAACTCTTCATTTCTTTTGGATTTCTTGTCGTGCGACATTTTTGGCACCAAATCTAAACTTCTGCTTTCTATTCTCTCACAGATGGTAAGGACACGTGCTACTCGCGAGGAACAGGAACCCGCACCCCATGTTGCCGCCGTCAGAGGCCGGGGCCGAGGTAGAGGACGAGGATGCGCCCGAGATGCAACTACAGTACCCGTGCGCGCTGCTGCTGAGGTGCCACCGGTGGATCAGGTTGGAGCGCAGGCACCTGGTACACGGACTATAGCTGCTTCTACTCCAGCACTCCAGGAGACCCTGGCCCAGTTCATGAATATGTATACCACTTTAGCTCAGGCAGGGTTGCTTCCTCTCACTGCAGCTATATCCCAGGCCGGGGGAAGGGCCCAGACTCCCGCAGCCGCTACACCTGAGTAGCGAGTGCCTGTGGGACAGGTTCCAGAGATTATGGTTATGCCTCTTGCCGCCCCTGCACAGCCCCGAGGTAGGCCAGCTGCCTCTGAGGATGAGCATCGTAGATTGTAGAGGTTCAAGAAATATGATCCTCCAGTGTTCAGCAGTTTGGCTACAGATGATGCATTGGGTTTTCTGGAAGAATGTCATCGTATTCTTCGTACCATGGGGATAGTGGAGACCAGCGGGGTTTCCTTCACTACGTTTCAGTTTCGTGGGACCGCTTATGATTGGTGGCGCACGTATGAGTTGGATAGTCCGGAGGAGTCCGCTTCGTTGACCTGGACGCAGTTTTCAAATCTGTTTTTGACGGAGTTTGTTCCCCAGAGCCTTAGGGATTCTTGGCGCTCGGAGTTTGAGCGGTTGCGACAGGGCTCCATGTCAGTATCGGAGTATGCTATCAGTTTCACCCGTCTAGCGAGGCATGCACCGGCTTTGGTAGCCACGGTCCGGGAGAGAGTGCGGAGATTTATTGAGGGCCTGATTCCGCCGATCCGGTCCAGCATGGCCAGAGAGTTGGAGACAGATATATCTTATCAGCAGGCAGTGAGCATTGCCAGGAGGATCGAGAGTATGCTCCCTAGAGAGAGGGGAGAGAGGGAGGCCAAGAGGTCTCTTGAGTCAGGCCATTTCTCTGGTGCTCGCACTTCAGCAACCGGTCATTTTGGCAGGGGTTATTCCGGTCGACCAGTTCACTCAGCATTGCCAGCAGCTGGTATTACTCCAGCTCTTCCAGCACCTCATGAGCCTTATTATGCTCCCCCAGTTTCCAGTGCACCACTTGCGCGGGGTACTTCCAGGGGTCATACTAGTGGGGGTGAGGCCGGTCAGTCATAGCCACCGCGTCCTCCCAAAGCTTGCTTTGAGTGCGGGGATACTCGCCATCTAGTTAGGGAGTGCCCTAGGCGTAGGAGGGGAGCACCTCCTCAGTCTTCACAGCCTCCACGTGGTTCGCAGGGCCAGCAGGCCATCATTCCAGCTTCAGCTGCCACTCCACCTGCCCAGCTAGCCAGGGGCGGGGATCAGGGTGCCAGAGGCCACCCTCGAGAGAGGGGTCATGCCAGATTTTATGCTATTCATGATCGCGCTACGGCTGTTGCATCTGATTCTGTTTTCACAGGTATTATTCTGGTTAGTCAGAGAGAGGCATCGGTTCTATTCGATCCTGGTTCCACTTTTTCATATGTGTCCTCTTATTTTGCTTCTTATCTGGGTGTGCCTCGGGATTCTTTGAGTGCCCCCATTTATGTTTCCACTCCGGTGGGAGATTCTTTGGCGGTGGACCGTGTGTATCGGTCGTGTTTGGTTACCATTTGTGGTTTTCAGACCAGAGCGGATCTATTGTTCCTCCGGATGGTCCATTTTGATATTATTCTGGGCATGGACGAGTTGTCGCCCCATTATGCTATTCTTGATTGTCACGCTAAGACCGTGACGCTGGCTATGCTGGGCATTCCACGTATTGAGTGGAGTGGTCCTCTAGATCACACCCTCAGCCGTGTTATTTCCTTTCTCAGAGCTTAGCGTATGGTTGAGAAGGGGTGTGCTGCTTATTTAGCTTATGTGCGGGATGTCAGTATTGACACTCCTTCTATTGATTCCGTTCCAGTGGTACGTGATTTCGCTGATGTACTTCCAGGTGATCTCCCGAGCATGCCGCCCGACAGAGATATTGATTTTGCTATTTATTTGTTGCCGGGCACTCAGCCCATTTCTATTCCACGTACCGTATGGCTCCTACTGAGTTGAAGGAGTTGAAGGATCAGTTACAAGAGTTATTGGGTAAGGGTTTCATTCGACCCAGTGTTTCGCCTAGGGGAGCTCTTGTGTTGTTTGTGAAGAAAAAGGACGGTTCTATGCGTATGTGTATTGACTATCGTTAGTTGAACAAGGTTACAGTGAAGAACAGGTATCCTTTGCCTCGCATGGATGATTTGTTTGACCAACTATAGGGCGCACAAGTGTTTTCTAAGATTGATTTGTGCTCTGGGTATCATCAGCTGAAGATTTGGGAAGCAGATATCCCGAAGACTGCCTTCAGGACTCGGTATAGTCACTATGAGTTCCTCGTGATGTCTTTTGGGCTGACTAATGCCCCAGCGGGCCTTTATGCATTTGATGCACATCGTGTTCAGGCCATATCTGGACTCGTTTGTGATTGTTTTCATTGATGATATTCTAGTATATTCCCGGAATCGGGAAGAGCACGAGCAACATTTGAGGATAGTGCTTCAGATTCTGAGGGAGAAGCGGCTATATGCCAAGTTCTCTAAATGTGAATTCTGGTTGAGTTCAGTGGCATTTTTAGGCCACGTGGTGTCAAGCGATGGTATTCGAGTGGATCCAATGAAGGTGGAGGCCATGCAGAGTTGGCCCAGACCCTCCTCCGCTACTGAGATTCATAGTTTACTTGGCTTGGCGGGTTATTACCGTCGTTTCGTAGAGGGGTTCTCTTTGATCGCAGCACCTATGACCAGATTGACCCAAAAGGGTGCTCCTTTTCAGTGGACAGATGAGTGTGAGGTGAGTTTTCAAAAGCTCAAGACATCTTTGACTTCGGCCCCTATATTGATGTTGCCTACATGTTCGGGGTCCTATACAGTATATTGTGATGCCTCACGAGTTGGACTCGGTGCAGTATTAATGCAGGACGGCAGGGTGATTGCCTACGCGTCCAGACAGCTGAAGGTGCATGAGAAGAACTATCTTGTTCATGATTTGGAGCTAGCTGCCATTGTTCACGCCTTGAATATTTGGCGTCATTACTTGTATGGGGTTCCTTGTGAGATCTACACTGATCACCGGAGCTTACAGCACTTGTTAAAGCAGAAGGACCTGAATATGCGTTAGAGGAGATGGTTGGAGCTACTGAAGGACTATGATATTACTATTCTCTATCATCCGGGCAAGGCTAATGTAGTTGCCGATGCCTTGAGTCATCGGGCAGAGAGTTTCGGGAGTTTGGCATATCTACCAGCTTCGGAGAGGCCTATGGCAATGGATGTTCAAGCTTTAGCCAGGCAGTTTCTTAGACTGGACCTTTCAGAGCCTAGCCGGATTCTGGTTTGTGTGGTTTCTCGGCCTTCTCTATTTGACAGCATCAGGGAGCGTTAGTTCGATGACCCTCATTTGCTTGTCCTCTAGTATAGAGTTCGGCGTGGTGATGCTCGAGATGTTACCATTGGGGATGATGGAGTTATGAGGATGCAGGGGCGTATCTGTTGCCCAAAGTAGATGATCTTCGAGAGTCGATTCTAGCAGAGACCCATAGCTCGCGGTACTCCATCCATCCGTGTGCCGCGAAGATGTATCAGGACTTGAGACAGCATTACTGGTGGAGGCGGATGAAGAGGGATATAGTTGATTATGTTTCTAGATGCCTCAATTGCCAGCAGGTGAAGTATGAGCATCAGCGTCCGGGTGGATTGATGCAGCGGATTGAGATTCTAGAGTGGAAATGGGAGCGCATCACCATGGACTTTGTATCTGGACTTCCACGGACTATTAGGAAGTTTGATTCTATTTGGGTTATTGTGGATCGGCTGACCAAGTCCACCCATTTCATACTGGTGAGCACTGCTTATTCATCGGAACGACTGGCGGAGATCTACATCAGGGAGATAGTTCGGCTGCATGGTATTCCAATTTCCATCATTTCAGATAGAGGTACTCGGTTCACTTCACGATTCTGGAGAGCCGTACAGCAGGATTTAGGCACTCGGGTGGAGCTGAGCACAGCGTTTCACCCCCAGACTAATGGTCAGTCTGAGCGCACTATTCAAATTTTAGAGGATATGCTCCGTGCGTGCGTGATTCAGTTTGGAGGTTCATGGGATCACTTCTTGCCACTGGCAGAGTTTGCTTATAACAACAGCTACCTGTCCGGTATTCAGATGGCACCGTATGAGGCTCTATATGGTAGGAGGTGCAGGTCTCCCACGGGTTGGTTCGAGTTGGGGAGGCCAAGCTACTAGGTACGGATAAGGTTCAGGATGCTATGAATAGGGTCAAGGTGATTCAGGACAGACTTCGTGCAGCCTAGTCTAGACAGAAGAGTTATGCGGACAAGAAGGTCCGCGATGTGGTTTTTATGGTTGGTGAGCGGGTTCTGCTTCGAGTCTCGCCCATGAAGGGCGTTATGAGGTTTGGGAAGAAAGGAAAGCTGAGTCCTAGATTTATTGGTCCTTTTGAGATTTTGAGGCGTGTTGGGGAGGTTGCTT
Source organism: Nicotiana noctiflora (assembly GCA_032618575.1). Lineage (NCBI taxonomy): Eukaryota > Viridiplantae > Streptophyta > Magnoliopsida > Solanales > Solanaceae > Nicotiana > Nicotiana noctiflora. Next base: position 3,528 of record JASVEL010011605.1, on the reverse strand, counting down.
ATGAGTTGGCCTTACCTCCCAGCCTAGCCGGAGTCCATCCCGTATTTCATGTCTCTATGCTCCGGAGATACCATGGTGACCCGTCGCATGTGTTGGATTTCACTTTTGTTCAGCTAGACGAGGATCTGTCTTATGTTGAGGAGCCATGGCCATTCTGGACAGGCAAATCAAGAAGCTAAGGTCAAAGAACATCGCTTCAGTAAATGTCCAGTGGCGGGGTCAGCCGGCCGAAGAGGCGACTTGGGAGACCGAGAAGGATATGCGCAGCCAGTACCTTCATTTCTTCACCACTCCGGGTATGTTTTCTATGCTCGTTCAAGGACGAACGAATCTTTTAAGTGTGGGAAGATGTAACGACCCGGCCGGTCATTTTAGAAAATTACGCCCCGATCCCTAATTTAACTGTTCCCCTAGGTTCATTTATGCTATTGTGGTTTGTCGGGAGGGTCGGTTCTGTAATTCGGAGTGTTTTGGGACACTTAGTCCATAAATAGAAGCTTTATAGTTGGAAAATGGCCCGTAGTCGGAACAGTATTAAGACAACCTCGGAACGGAAATCTGATGGTTCCATTAGCTTCGTTAGGTGATTTCGGGGTTGGGAGTGCGTTCAGAATGTATTTTGGAGGTCCGTAGCTCAATTAGGCTTGAAATGCCGAAGTTTGAAATTTTGGCGAATCCGAACGATAGGTGAGATTTTGATCCGGGGGTCGGAATGGAATTCCGACAATTTTCATTCGAACGTCGTTTGGTCGGGTTTTAGATCGAATGTGTAACTCGGAAGGTTTTAAGGAATTTAGGCTTGGATTCGATGGGAATTATGGGTTTTGATGTTGTTAGACGTGTTTTGAGGATTGGAACAAGTTCGAATAAGGTATTAGGATGTGTTGGTGTGTTTGGATGAGATCCTGGGGGCCTCGGGGTGTTATCGGATGGTTAAACGGGAGGAAATATGGAAAATTGCAGGTTTTGGACTTCTGTTCTGTTGTTTTCGCTCTTGCAGAAATGGGTGTGCGGGAGCGAGTCCGCAGGAGCGGACGTGGGAGCGCAGAAGCACTGTAGACCGCTGAAGCGGAACTAGGTCCGTAGGGGCGGCACCGCTGGTGCGGAAGGTCAGCCGCAAAAGCGGCCCAGGGTCGTCAGGTGGAGGATCCGTAGAAGCGGAAGTACTGCCGCCTAAGCGAGTCCGCAGAAGCGGACTCTTAATCTCAGAAGCGGGAAAACCCACAGGAGCGGACATTATTCCGCAGGAACGGACGCGCGGAAGCGGTCCATGGCTCGCAGAAGCTAAAATGGTGTAACGACCCGACTGGTCATTTTTAGAATTTACGCCCCGATCCCCCGTTAACTGCTTTCCATAAGTTCATTTCTGCTATTTTGGTTTGCCGAGATGTTCGGTGTTAGGATTCAGAGTGTTTTGGGACACTTAGTCCCTAGATGGGAGCTTAAGAGTTGAAAGATGGTCCGTATTTGGAACGGTGTGAAAATGACCTCGGAATGGAAATCTGATGGTTCTGTTAGCTCCGTTAGGTGATTTTGGGGTTGGGAGCGTGTTTGGAATGAATTTTGGGGGTTCGTAGCTTATTTAGGCTTGAAATGCCGAAGTTTGAATTTTTGAAGTTTCTGGTCCGATAGTGAGATTTTGATTCCGAGGGTTGGAATTTAATTCTGAAAGTTTCTATAGCTCCGTTATGTCATTTTGGACTTGTCTCCAATATATGGCGTCATTCCGAGTTGAAATGATATGGTTTCGGCATGAGGTTAATTATTTGAAGATTTGGAAGTTCATAAGCTTGATTTTGATTCAATTCATTGTTTCGGTGTTGTGTTATATGATTTGAAGCTTTGAACGAGTCCGTGTTAGGTTATATGACTTGTGTGTGTGATTAGACGGGGTCCCGGGAGTCTCGGGTGAGTTTCGGATAGGTTTAGGCTATGTTGCGCTTGTTTTGGATACTTTGTCATCGTTTCTTCAAGCAAAAATGATATCATATTAAGCAAATGATATCCAAATTTAGTTTTGTTTGAACCATTAGATCCGTATCAAAATTTTGGAGCCATAGGAAAAAGAATCATCGAATTTGGACATCGTATGATGAACTTATGCTCATTTTCGTGTCAGGAAAAATTGCTGGTTTCCGCTAAGTTCGCAAATGCGAACTTTTTGTCGCAAATGCGACCTCAGTTCGCAAAAGCGACCTCTGCCAGCCTTTTTTTGTTTGCAATATCTAAGGGTTCGCATTTGCGAACCCTGGGTCGCAAATGCGACATCCGAGGCCTGTTAAGTGAGGTTTTTGACGAGATTTTCACCCATTTTTCAATTCTCTCAAAACCTAAACCTTCATAGGCGATTTTGCAAAGACCCAAAGTTCTGCAAATCATTGGGTAAGTGTCTCTAATCCTTTTCCAACTATATTTTGTGATTATATCTTAGATTTAATATCAAATTCATGAGAATCTAAAGGAAAATTTGGGGAAAATTGTGAAATCTTTCAAAAATGCAAAAATGATGATTTGAATGACCAAATGGTATCGTAGTTAGATAATTTTTGTATGTGTGAACTCGTAGCGGAATGGGTGTTCATTTTTTGTAATTTTTTTTGGGTTCCGAGGAGTTGACTTTTGTTGACTTTTTGCAAATTGTGTAAGAATCATAGTTTTGTTAATTGAAATTGTTTTCTCTTGCATTGTTTGATGTATTCAAGTTATTTTTGGCTAGATTGAGCCAAGCATTGATGAATTGGTAAAGGAAAAGCTATATTGAGTATTGAATTGGCCAGATTGAGGTAAGTATCTTGCCTAACCTTGTGTGAGGGACCTCCCCTTAGGATTTGAGTCTTCTCTATTGATTGTAGTCCGTGTACGCGAGGTGACGAGTGCGTGCTCGGATTTAATTGTGGTAAATTATCCCTTTTAGGTTCTTAGACTTGTGAAATTCACCGAGTAGGAAGATTGTCACGACCCCAAATTCGATCGTGATGGCGCCCAGCACACTGCTAGGCCAGCCTGACCAATCAATAACAACGACGGAGCTAGAAGCTCGCTTTATCCCATTTAAGCATATCAAAATATGAAAGAACAAAGATACATATATCGAAAATGGTGAACCAAGTCCCAAATTATACCAACTCCCATAGACCGAAGGGTCAAGAGTCATGAGCCTCTAATGAACATAAGTGTAATAATGGTTTACAAGATACCAAGTGCGGAAAGAAATAGCAATACAGAATCAAAAGGCAGTAGGAAGGAATATCGGGTCCTGCGGACTCTGCAGCTACCTCGAATATCCTACAAAAGTCGCCTCGAACAGCTACCGGATCACTGCTGAGAGGTACCTGGATCTGCACACAAGGTGCAGGGAGTAAAATGAGTACTTCCAGACTCAGTGGTAATAAACAAGGGTAAGACAGCGCAGATAAGAAATCCGCAATAAAGCACTATGTAAAGCTGTAATCAAATACCCTGTCACAGAATCAATATCAACTGTACCTGTACCAACAAGTACCAGCAAAACAGTATAACAGCTATCAG